>JARLTB010000044.1:21255000-21555000 GCA_030141615.1 Unio pictorum
TAACAGAGTTGCTTAATACCTGATGTTTCTATTAAAAAATAAGAGAGAGAGAGAGAGAGAGAGAGAGAGAGAGAGAGAGAGAGAGAGACTGTAGATATCTGGAGTTCCAGTAGATATTTTACATTTGATAATATACTTATTTCAAGTAACAACAGTCATACCTATACACTGTGATGCGGGATGCAATGGCCATGGAAGTAGTGCAAAACAGTTATGTAATGATTTATTTTGTAATATGGCTGTATTGCTTTGTTGTTAATAAGTAATAACTATCCCATCTTTTTTAATTAATACTGACATAGATGCCATGTAAGTACAGCCTATATCTTGTGCTGAAAAATGGTGTTAAACCCTATAACAACAACAACAACAACATTAATAAGACTTTGAAAAATATTTACTACTTGTTCTGGCGACATTTTTTGAAAATTGGCGACAAAATATTCAGGTTGGTGATGTTTTGGCGACAACTTTTTAAAAGCCAAGAACATCCCTTTATATATATATATATATATATATATATATATATATATATATGGTCAACTATTTACAGGAATAGACAGACCTCTGCTTGCCACATAAAAAGGATGCGTACTTAGGGCTCAATCACAAGGATTGTCAATTTGAAGACAATGCGAGTGCTGACTTTGCAAGCACTGGCAGAAAACTTGTATACTGTTACGATAAATGGATACCCTATGGGACCTTTTTAACCTGCGTTATTATAAATAGGTAGGTCCTCGACTACCCAGATACCAATTGGCATCTTTACATCCGAAACAGAACATATCAGAGGTAGCATATATGGTAAAATATCAACTATTGTCTATCCATGCATATTACAAAAACCTAGAATTATTTGATGATAGTATTTACAACCATTGCAAATGCTGCGCTATGAGTACATTGTCCACACTGTGTGGTATTTCCATTTCAAATGAATTCCGCTTGAAGGTATGAGCCGTTTTCGTATCTGAACTGCATTGGACTTCAAAGGTGATTCAATATTTTCATCATTCCTTAAATGTCCTGTAGTATATTATTGGTTGTGTTTTACGCTGTCTGGTTGCTGATGACTAGGAAAATTTCATCTTTCTGGAAATGAATACAAAATGATCTAAGTACTCTGCTGTATGGTGAAAGGTGGAGGATGACGGCATTATAGTGGCGTTGATGGTGTGTTTTTTAGATCTTGATACTCTCGTATGCTACTATCGGTATCACAGACTTCAGTTTCATCTTTGTTTGCCATAAATGGTATCTGTATTTCTTCAAGGAGGGCTTGAACATCTTGGAGAATATCTTGATTTGCATCTACTTTTGACCGAATATTTGAATAATCATCATCCTCATCTTCCTCTTCTTGTCTGTTTTCATTCATTTTATCCTCGTTAATTGGTTGTACATCCTCCTCATCTATATCACTGACGTCAATATATGGCAACATATCACATGATACATTTGGTTCATCCTGGAAGCTTTTCATATCATCGACTGTTACCCCATTATTGTCAACTGCTGTAGTGGAGGTAGTGGCTCCATTAATGCTCTCTATATCTTCATTGGAGATGTTTAGTGGGAAGTTTTCATTTCTCTCATTATTACTGACAGTTTCCATTTTCTCCACATCATGAATGACCAAGGATGAAAAGCTTTCATCTAGATCCACATTTTCTTCCTGAAATCCCGAATTCTCCATCGAAGCCGCTTTGTCTTGAATTTTTGTGAAGGGCTGTAATGATGTAAGTCTTGTCCATATGTGTTTCAGGCCCCATGTAGCTTGCCGCTGAAAACTTTCAAAAGCACACTATTCGTCAGAGGTCATCTTCAGGAGAACCCATTCTAGGTCTTCTTTTTTCAACTGTGGTACTTCCTTGCATGCACAATCTTCTTTTTCTTCACACAGTGGAAGATGCCATGTTAACACATCGTTCGAATCCTTTGGAATGCCTTTGATTGTGATGGGAAAGATGCATAGTTGACTTATTCTCCTTTCACCAGGTTGTGGGTCTGTTTTCATGGTGAGCTGGACCAGATTGTCCATGAAAAATATAAGATAGCAGTCTCTGAGACAAACCAAATGTTCAGAAGCTGAGACATCGCTTGCTTTTATATAGCAAAGTGGATATGGTTTCAGATAAGTTTTAAAGTGACAAAGCTCTGGATCTGCTGCTTTCTTGAGATGTCTGTCTCCATTTCACAGACTTTGACTCATATTCGTAGCTGAGGTAATGGAAAACACAGATGTGATGTAGTTGATGAACAACTCATCTGTGACAATATCTTGTATTAGACCACTGTAATTTCTGTTAAGTTTGTTCAGTGACGAATCAAAAAGGCAATATAAAGAGGACAGTTTTGAGGTGTAGAAATAATCAGATGATCGACGCCTGAGGCTGTTTTGTTCAGTAGTGTTTGTTCTAATAAACACTGGAATGGTAAAGGAACGTGCAAGCGCCATTCTCTCATTATTTGAAAATGGTTTATATCTAAGGGGTCAGCAAGCCAATGTTTCTCCTCCTTAAAACATTGAAAACAAAAGGAGTCAAGAATTCCAAATTCCTCTGGGAGATCTTGGTCATCCAGACAAGATGAAAGAGACGCGTAATGGGGATGGAGTTTACCAGATTTTAGATGACTTCTTGCGAGAAAACGCTCACCAGGCAGAAGGCAGCCATTGGGAAAGAAGAGTATGACAGGTACATAAAGATTGTGACTTTTCTTCAGAGAGGCACGAACTATCAGTGAGATATCATCATATAGTTCAACATTATGTTGCAAATGCTGTAGTTCGATACCAATGTGCACTCCTGTTTTATGTGTACACACATTTGTGCACTGAAAACAAATGATATTTTGAAACTGAAAAGCAGGTATATCTCTAAGAGCATTTTCTGTGTCAGTTTCTATTTTCTCAGGTCGATGGATACTTTCCAGATGGATAGTAATTCCATTTATTGCATCAGCAGCAAACTTCCAAGCAACATTCTGTTGACAGACCTTCAAGCACAAATGATTGAGTTCTTGTCCTTTTTCTGCCAACTCCTGTTCATCTTCATAGTGTGACGCTTATTTCTTACAAAAGGAACTATAATGCCTTTCAAACAATTTAATTTTATTCCATTCGCTCTCTGTGAACTGTGTTTTGTAATCAATAATTAAAGATGGAATCTTCAGCCCTTCAAGTTGTAGCTTATTAATTGTTTCTTCATACAGACCCAAACTTAAAATTTCAACAGACGCTAGTTCTTGATAAAGGTTCCATGTTGATTTATTCCATTTTTTGGAAGATATAGACTGTGTTTGTTGTTCTAAGAGTTTATCACATACCAATTTGCAAACCTGGATCATCATAGTGATGAAACATATATCGAAAGAAAGACGACAACGAAACCAATTTATTTTCTTCTCTCTGGATTATCCCAGTATCGTGTCTCTGTAATTCTTCTAAAATATTTTCTTTCTTCACAGTTTTTTTCCTATCATGAATCGAATGGTTAGATTTAAGGAACTTTACAAGATCATCTATGGCTATGAAAGTTCCATCTTCGATTTTATTGAAAGGTAGAGACTCGAGTGATGGTATACAAATGGAAACCTGTTGAAGAATGAAATTGTTTAACTATCTGATGTAGACAATTCAGTCAAACTAGATATTCACATAAAATATAAAGTTAGAATTTGGTGCTAAATTGTATGTATTGGAAGATAAAAGATTACATGTATGACTGACCAAGGAGATGCGAGATGGACATAAATATAAACTATAAAACATATAGGACCATTATATAAAGTACTTCAACTTGTTGCTTGAATGGCATTTACAAAAGGCTTGTGTCAATTATGATCAACTGTATGACTCAATGCTTTGATATATTTCCATGTTCATTTACAATATATATGCACTAATTACCATAGTCTATATCTATGTTACTTTTAATATACATTGAGTAATAATGTACTACTATCTAATGATAATACAATTATAATATACCTACATAAACAATATCATGCAATTAGACCAATAAATGACCAACATGAGAATTCAAGCAACATGACCTCTGTGCTTCTTGATTTGTGGATTTTGGAGAGAGCACTGTTAATGAACTTAACTTATTATTATTGAACTATCAATGAACTTAAACTGAATTGATACATTGATTATATAAACAGTTGGAAATTGTTGTGGTAAAAAGCTATTATATTTGTATAATTTCGTCTACATGTATCCGTATCAAATAGAAGCTCACAATAGACTGTGTATGTATGTGATACACTGAGTAAGTGATATTACATATTACTGAATGCAAGTAATATTGAAATCTTACCATTTCTTCATCTTCAAATTCTTGATGATATTACACACTCCATGTCTTCAAGATAAAACTAAGTATCTTTGTAAAAAGTCACAAAACTATTCAGACAATGTATTTGGAGCACCTGTCAAGCAAATACATCACAAAAAACCGTCAGCTAATCTTATTTTGGTACAATCTATTATGCACAATACTATATAGAAATCCAATATTTAAAGCTAGCTTTCAAACACTGGGAACTGAAATAGGGGCATTATAACTGGACAGTTAGCTGGGAGTCTAAAAGCAATTATATCTGACACGAGTGAAATTCACACTTGCTGATAACAAGGTGATGACAGATAAAGCAAACACAAGCATCCAAACTTAAGGATCTACAGATTTCGGACTTGGGGCTTGTCTATAGACTGAATCATATTGATAATAATCTTTAATAATGCAATTTTTCTATTGAAGTTGTTGGTTATTCTGTTTAAATAACATTTTTTTTTGTCCAATATGTGAAAGATCATTCCAACTGGTTTCAACAACCATCATGTATATGCAAAAAATCTGTGTATTACATCACTGCTTTTTGTTTTCTTGATGAGTCTGGTTCCCATACCTGTTTTTAAGAGTATCATGCCAAATCAGGAGTCCACAGAGCAGGGAATCAGACTAACAGTTCATACACCACCAAACAATATTCCTTTGTTTAAAAAACAAGTGACATTTATTTCATAGCGAAACTGTCTACGTCAAAGCTCAATTTTTGTATTGTTCATTAGAACAATATTGATGTTGTGATTTCATTGGAAGTAATAATGAAACTTCCTATCATCCTTGAGGATATCTCTAAGTGCCAGTTCATGAATTCTCTGAAACTTGCTTGCCACAATGGTCAATATCTGCTAAATCAAGCTCTTTATAAATTTGTTTTGTTCGCTGGGTTTCATAAGAATCAAATATACTTTGATTTTGAATTATATATATGCCAATTTGGCAGAAACGGTACACGTTGATGAAATATACCAGCTGACAATAACTAAATATAAGCCAAATCATGCAAAAATAATAATGAAAGTGATACAAAATTACATTCTTTAAACAATGTCTGAACTTGTTAGCTTTTCTTAATTTTCATTAACAAATATAACACTGCAATATGTTTTAGAAAATTCCCGAAGTTCAGGCAACATTAAATGCAGTACTGAGATTAAAAATATGCTAGAGATACAAATAACTGGCTTTTCTAAGAGCATGTATTTAAGATGTTAAAAAGAGAGTTCACCTTAAATTATAAAATGGGAACCATGTTGCCATTGTGTTATAAGCAGAATTGCATTATAATGAATCACGTTATAATGGGTTTTACCTGTATGTATCAAAATGGAATGTACTTTTCATGCTCAAATGAGATTTGTATCAATATGGAGTTTTAAAATTTTCATGCTCAAATGAGATTTGTATCAATATGGAGTTTTACAATTTTCATGCTCAAATTAGATTTGTATCAATATGGAGTTTTACAATTTTCATGCTCAAATGAGATTTGTATCAATATGGAGTTCTAAAATTTAAATGCTCAAATGAGATGTTTCAATAAGAAGTTTTTGTCAATATGATGCGCAATGCCAACTTCCCTATCAATATGATTCCAATGAAAAGTAAAGTCAGACAGGGGCCACAGTTCTAAAAAAAAATTGAGATAATGGTGAAAACACAACTTGATCAAAAACTTTTAAATGTAAGGCCTTCATTAAAATTTGATTTCAATCTAATTATCCCATTTAATGTTACAACGCTGAAACAAAATTCACAATAGACAAGATGTGACATGATGGAATGGAATGAGAAGCACTATATGCTACCTTCATAGGTAAAGCCGGATCCTAAAGAGCATCAATTACAAAGTGTGTTTGATACTTAGAATTTAAATATGACCTATTTCTGATTCGTGTAAATTCCAACTTGTGCATTTTCATGATGCATTTATATTTAAGTTGGAGCATTCCTCTTACTTGCCCTTGATTTGCCTCCACCTTAATTTCTATTTGAATGCATGTTCATGACAAATTTATTGTACATGTATGTGACAGACATGACCTTTAAGTTTACTACGATTACACGTTAGTTAATAATATCACAGCTATGTAAAACTGATATGGCAGAGGCCACAGGTCACTGATGTCATGCTTAGTTAGATCAATGTTAGATTGTTTTGGGATTATCTTTGATTGTTAGAGGAAGAGGGAAACATTATAACCTAATGGGATTAAGTTTTATCATATATCAGGACTGTTTTTATTGCCCATCAAATTATATTCAAACATACAAATTTGGTTAATACAGCAGTGTAAAGCCAGTTGTTAAAGGAAACTAGACAGACTCCAACTGTCCTCTATTGACATTTAATTTGCTTCATTTGGTGAAATGTTAAAAATTCAGAATTAATTAATTAATTATTGTTTGGATTAACTGGTGTCCATTTGATGGCACACTGAATTCTATGATAATGGAGAAAACTGATAAATATGGTGGCTCATGAAACCAGTTGTCCTAGGTAATGGACAAACTTGAATTTTTTTAAATTGGTGTTTGGTTTGCTTCCATGGGCAAAATGTTTAAAATCTCAGATGTTTCAATTAGTGCATATTCAGTTAAAATTTACAGCACATTATGCTCAGTGAATACATCTGAACTTTTAAATCAGAATGATGTAAAGAGGAGTACTTTCTTTTCCGTCTCTGTCTCAGAAGTGACCTGCCAATGATGAATTTTCTGACCTCAAACTAAAACAAAATCAACAAAAAGTTTGGTGTCCACTCTGTGGAAAAGAAGAGTAATGTCCTAAATTTGTTAGAAAATCTAAAGATTAGTGGAAAAAAGTAAATTTCCATAGGTGACATTTTTTTAAAGAGGGAAATAGAGTGATGATATTTCATGGTCTAGTGGACAGATCCAATTTTCAAAACAGTGCCCCAAGTCATAATGAAAAACCTGACCACCTAAAGTCATTGAAGCTTGCAGAACAAAGACAAAACACCATGACTGTAGCTTATGTGATAGAAAAACAGATTTACAACTCTTTTATAGGGGGTAAGAGGGTCAAAGGTCACAAAGTTCAGGACACTTTTTTTGATAGTGCAGGACTTGTACAAAAATCAGCAATGACATTCTCACCGTCAGCTTGTCTGGGATTTTTTTTTATACAAAATTCTGAACAAGCGTTTCTCTTCAGCATGAGACAAAAATCATAATCAGTTTAATCCACAAATACAAACAATCCCAGCTATGAGCTTATGACTATAAAAATATAAATGAATCTTGAGATTTCAGTTAGACTCTTGAGGTTTTACTTTTTACTTTTGAGATATTGGGGTCAAGTGTCAAATGTCTCCAGTTTTTAAATCTATTGAGAACCCTGGTATCCGCTACTTACTTCACAGACAAGAAGTGGGTCCACTTGTCCGTTCTGGAACCACAGGAGATGGTGACTGAGGATCTCATAGCTAGTGACAATCCTGCCTGTCAGTTGGAATTCCATGAGAAATGAAACCAGAGCTGTCATCTCAGTACCAGCACTGAATTTAGTGAACTCCAAAACTACTGCCCTTGTACTAGAAAGAACAGAAAGAGCATGAATAAGTAAAACGTAATTATGTATTTCAGAAAGCAACAATCTGTGTTCATAATAACCATCCAAAAAATTGTTAACCATGCCACTTCAACACCTGATTGTGCACAGGTTTGCTATGTTATGTATAATGATCTGGACCTTTGATTTGTAGATCCCAGACAAAAGCGTCTTTTCTCAAGTGTAATGCAACTATGAAGATGATTAAAACTAGGTTTAAGGTTAGGCACAGTAAACTTGCTTTGCAAGCCAGAAAGGAAAATTACATTTTCTGCTTTTGTGATGTTAGCACCTGGCAGGCTCAAATCCATAGAATGAATGAAGTTAAAGCACCACCACCCTGCAAACCAGCAAAGTAAAGTTATGTTTTAGGAACCCCCTCTGCTAGATATGGACAGATGGACATCACTTTTAATATATCCCCCACCCCCATTTCAGTCATGTCAGAGGGATAATGGAAAGGAAATTGATTAATTATGGCAAATAATATAGACCAATATCAGTGTTAATATTGAAAATAGCAGCCTTACATTAAGAAATAGGTACATACTTGTGAAATTATTACAATATCTAAATAACTTGCAAGAAATGACAATATAGTTTTGATCAGTACAAAAGAATTGTTAAAAAATTCCAATTTGAACAAATCTAATAGTTTTATTAGATTTACATCTTATTGATCTAATTTTCCCATGAATCATTCTAATCTTACCAGTATTGTACAAGTTAGCATCTATATGTCTGAAGAAGTGTTACAATTTGGTGCACACAAAAACTGTTACCCTGTGCTTTTTGTACCTTAAATCTATCCATCCCTTGCTTCTAAGGTTGGCCACAACACTCGCTGTCTCTGCCTCACTTGTTCCCAGAGTTTGAACATATCCACCACCACCATAGGTACCCAAGAATCCAAGCTTTTCCCCACTGAAACAGAGGACATATCACATTTACCTTAGAATGTCTAACAACAAAACATTTATACCATAGGGAAGTACAAACACAGCCTTTTACTTTTTTATATGATTTTTTCCAACCATTTTGAATGTTTTCCAAAAATAGTTTTGCATGTAGGTTTGCCTTTGAGAAGATCACTAGTATATGTTAAATCTTGTAATATTACTTTCGGACAAACTTTGTGTGAGTTATCTTTCATAAGCCTACAATGTCAACACTTGATACTGCAGTCAACCAATAATTTCTACTCAGTCATGAAATGGAGGAAGACCAAAATACAAAGGGTGACAAAAGATATTGACCAATCAAAGCAAGTTACAGAAAGGCTTGATTTCTGGAAAACACTATACACCGCTCCCTCGATAACTCGCGCCCTGATAACTCGCGAACCCGCTTACAACGCGGTGTCCGGCGTGGATCCAGTTTTTTTAAAAGAAAATATTTTTTAAAAATAAAGAA
The DNA here is from genome assembly GCA_030141615.1 of Unio pictorum. Taxonomy (NCBI): domain Eukaryota; kingdom Metazoa; phylum Mollusca; class Bivalvia; order Unionida; family Unionidae; genus Unio; species Unio pictorum. The sequence goes on from JARLTB010000044.1 coordinate 21,264,346, forward strand.
AAACGTGATCAGAACTGGTGAATGAAAGCTTGATATATCGCCCGTTTTATCGTCGAAAATGACGGTTAGTGCCCGAAAAGTTAGAATCAACATCGTGAAATTTTCAGGTTTTAATAAGGAATTACATATCTTGTTAGATTTTATCGGAAAAATATTTTCTCAGTTCACTGTAAATAATAATCCTGTATATGTATAGGGGAAATTAGTGTTTTAATCTATTCATTGTGTTGCAGTGTAAGCAGTATAATCTTTGCATGTCCTCTTCTATTCAAACATGAAAAGAGTCAATTGACCGTCACATCGATGCCCGCGAGCACATCTGTGAGAACCTAATTAACTGCCGGCTGCGTTTTGATCGACGACTTGGGGAAGTGTTTGTTGCATTGTAAAACTGAATTAAAATAGACCTGCTTTGTTTTATAAGGCGGTCTTTTGTATCAAATCAGGTAAAAGACGTACAATACAAAAGTTCAAAGGAATGCAAATCCTACATGCATAAACTGTTGTGGTCAATATCGTGTCTCAACATCAATCAAATTAGTTGGACCAATCGAACATGGTTTCAAATAGCATGTACTTATTGTCATTAAAGTATATATTAATCAGTAATTTATCCTAATCATTTGTAAATGTGATCATAGAGAGCAAGGGAATCAAGCGTAAGGCGTATTCGGTGAATGAAAAGCTTACTGTCATAGAGAGGGTTCGTAATGGTGAATCAAGATCAAAAGTTTGTAGTGAACTTAAACTTGCCGAGTCGACACTCAGAGGTTGGCTCAAGGATGAGCAGAAATTTCGGGATTATTTGCATGAAGTTGATTCTGATGATGGATTTAAACGGAAATGGGCACGCACTGCAAACGACACAGAATTAGATGATGCTGTGTACACTTAGTTCACACAACAACGTGAACAAAGTGTTCAGATTTCGGGAACAATTCTCAAGGTCCAGGCAGAGAAAATGGCAAAAACTATGGATACTGAATCAGATTTCATGGCAAGCCATGGATGGTTTTGGAGATTCCAGCGCCGACATGGAATAAAACAAAATTCTTTGTCGAGAGAGATACGCTCAACAAATCAGGCGGCCGCATCTAGTTATCCCAACCAACTCTGAGAGACACTGACCCATGATGGATATACAGACGACCAAGTTTATAATTGTGATGAGGTTGGTCTATGCTATCGGATGATCTAAATATTTATATATATATTTTTTTGTTTACATGTCTGACGTTTAGACCCATTAAATTCATGGTTGGTAATGATTTATCTTTGTAATTTTTTTTTTACATTTTACTCTATATATCTAATCAATCTATCTATGTATCTATTTAGTGATAGCAGAATTTTATGTTTTAGATCAACACAAGTTTCGACATTGTCATTTTTCGATATGAATGTTATCTTTTTTGATAAAATAAATCTTGATTCATTTTGAACAAACAATAAAACTAGAATGTATCCAAATCAACACAAAAAGCAGTGACGTAATACACAATGTGTTTAGCGATACACATGTTAAGAGTACTGATACCTTGTGGAATAATGTTTGTTTTTACGATCTTTTCAAGATATTTTATCCAGAAATTAAAGGTAATTTATAAAGAAAAACGACCAACACCTTTATAAAAAAATATTTATTCACAGTTATTTTCAGCACGATTATAAAACTAGTATTTAACAATGCACCTCCCCCCCACTTTCGCATCTCTGTCGATCTCCCATCTCATTATTAGTTTTTTTTATAGGTCCCTCGGTAACTCGCGCCCTCGCTTATAGTGCGGTCGATGTTTTTGGACCCCGTTGTGCGCGAGTTATCGAGGGAGCGGTGTATTTAGGTTTTGGAAATTCCAAAAAGTGAAGCTTTCTTGATTGTTTTCCATCAACTATGAAAACAATGAATGACTTTAGAAATTATTTTTTGTACCAATATTGGATAACAATTATGCCACAAATAGCCTACAGGTCTGAAAATTTTGTACCAGGAAGTCATAAAAACAAAACTCACACAATGTGTGTTCATCATACAAGGCCTTCTTTTAAATAAATTTATCTAAATTTGGAAACATTTTGGCACAGTCTCATTTTATAGCTTGGGTTTATCATCCAGAAATATGGTATGCTGATCTATGAAACCACAATTAGCATAACCTTTTGTGCACTGTACATTTATTGTATTTTTTTAAAATTCATCTATTTTTTATTTTAATATTTCCATTGTATTTTATGCTGTTTTATCCATCTATTGTAGTTTTTTAAGACATATATTGTACTTTTGGGGTTGTTTTTTTATACATCTATTATATTTTATATTTTTTTTAATACATCTATTGTATTCTTTTTACCTCCAGACACTGCATCCCTTCTTAAATCCAAGTTTTCAGCTGCAGATTAAATTGAGAATGTTGCACAGTAACAACATATTTAAATTTTAAACAGTTTAATGGTTCAACATTTTCAAAATAAATCCTTTACATGCACATATCTTCTATACATAATTGTGCATGTATGTGTTTATATTCGGTCTGCCAGTGATATGGTAGTAGTGACGTAAAACAGAATGCTTTTTGCTTGCAATTAATATTAACATTTGTTAATTTTTTTTTTTTTTACATATTCTCTGTTACATAGTGTATTTCATTTTGTGAAGGTTTAATCACACCATATGGCCTTTCTGCATTTTGTGTCTTACATAAATTATGTTATCGGGATCAATGAGATTAAAATGATTGAAAATATTTCTTAACCATCCCAACCTGCCAAGTTGTGCCGCACTGCTGTACATCCAGGAAAGGTTCTGTGAACTTTCATTCCAACTTTCTCCATATGACTTTGTATTTTCTTCATAGGAGCTGGTGCCATGACAAGTCCGATCCGTCAGCATTCTGGCACCCAATAATTCAGCTACTGACTTGGCTTGACATGACACTGCAATAACATAAAAGATTCCGTTATAAATATTTCTGATGCTATCAACAAAAAATGGTACATGAATATCATAAACCAAAACATTTAGAGTGCTTCATCCTTCTAAATCTTTAATCATTTAGATAGTGCCCAAATTATTCTTTGTTTATTTCTCATAGATCTGCAATAAAGAAAAAAGACACATGATTTTCCATTGCACTAAGTGCTCTCTGTTTTTATGAAGTGATGTGATGCTGAAGAAAAAAATGAACATATCATGCTTAACAAAAAGGTTAATTTTTATCAACTGATCATGTTCTGGTTACAATAAATAAAATTCTTAAGCTTATTTCAGTCTCTTTGGCAAATATTTGGCTTTTATATAATCATCAGACAAAAAAATGACCAATGTTGCATGACTTATATTGTTATGACTAAACAAAATGACCAATGTTGCATGACATATTGTCATGACTAGACAAAATGACCAATGTTGCATGACTTATATTGTCATGACTAGACAAAATGACCAACACTGCATGACTTAAATTGTCATGACTAGACAAAATGACCAATATTGCATGACATATTGTCATGACTAGACAAAATGACCAATATTGCATGACATATTGTCATGACTAGACAAAATGACCAATGTTGCATGACTTATATTGTCATGACTAGACAAAATGACCAATGTTGCATGACTTATATTGTCATGACTAGACAAAATGACCAATGTTGCATGGTTTATACTGTCATGACTAGACAAAATGACCAATATCGCATGGTTTATACTGTCATGACTAGACAAAATGACCAATGTTGCATGGTTTATACTGTCATGACTAGACAAAATGACCAATGTTGCATGACTTATATTGTCATGACTAGACAAAATGACCAATATCGCATGGTTTATACTGTCATAACTAGATAATATTACCAATGTTGCATGACTTATATTGTCATGACTAGACAAAATGACCAATGTTGCATGGTTTATACTGTCATGACTAGACAAAATGACCAATATCGCATGGTTTATACTGTCATGACTAGACAAAATGACCAATTCTGCATGATTTATATATTCATAACTAGATAATATTACCAATGTTGCATGACTTATATTGCTATGACTAGACAAGATGACCAATGTTGCATAACTTATATTGCTATGACTAGACAAGATGACCAATGTTGCATGACTTATATTGTCATGACTAGACAAAATGACCAACACTGCATGACTTAAATTGTCATGACTAGACAAAATGACCAATATTGCATGACATATTGTCATGACTAGACAAAATGACCAATATTGCATGACATATTGTCATGACTAGACAAAATGACCAATGTTGCATGACTTATATTGTCATGACTAGACAAAATGACCAATGTTGCATGACTTATATTGTCATGACTAGACAAAATGACCAATGTTGCATGGTTTATACTGTCATGACTAGACAAAATGACCAATATCGCATGGTTTATACTGTCATGACTAGACAAAATGACCAATGTTGCATGGTTTATACTGTCATGACTAGACAAAATGACCAATGTTGCATGACTTATATTGTCATGACTAGACAAAATGACCAATATCGCATGGTTTATACTGTCATAACTAGATAATATTACCAATGTTGCATGACTTATATTGTCATGACTAGACAAAATGACCAATGTTGCATGGTTTATACTGTCATGACTAGACAAAATGACCAATATCGCATGGTTTATACTGTCATGACTAGACAAAATGACCAATTCTGCATGATTTATATATTCATAACTAGATAATATTACCAATGTTGCATGACTTATATTGTCATGACTAGACAAAATGACCAATGTTGCATGGTTTATACTGTCATGACTAGACAAAATGACCAATATCGCATGGTTTATACTGTCATGACTAGACAAAATGACCAATTCTGCATGATTTATATATTCATAACTAGATAATATTACCAATGTTGCATGACTTATATTGCTATGACTAGACAAAATGACCAATATTGCATAACTTATATTGTCATAACTAGACAATATTACCAACATTGTATGGCTCATACAGTCAAGATTAGATATTATGACCAATACTGCATGACTTTAACAGTCATGATTAGACAAAATGACCAATGTTGTAAACATGAAATTCCACTCTTGCAATATTTTGTAACAAATCTTTTCAAAAGCACATTACTTAAATTTGTGCAATGTCATAATGTTAAAACCTAATGAGTGTAAAAGTACAGCCATCTCTGAAAAACATGACTCCAACTGCGTGGTGTCCAATCATGAGTAAATACAAATATCTGAATAGGTCTTGCCTGTGGTGAAGGTATAATTGTTATTTTTACAAAATAATCTTATAACTTTACCTATATTCTGGGACATTATTAAAAAAACTATCCTTACTGCCAACTCCTCGTATTTGCCTCATCCTGGCTGCTCCCAAAAGTTCTCCATGTTCTTCGTATGTATTGGAATCTTGTAGATACAATCCTCTTGTAAGTACATTTTCAGTCCAGTCCCAGAATTCATTGATACTGAAAGAAACAGAAACATAGTTATATGGAAGTATAATAGACAGAAGGAAGATAATTTCTTTTAAACAACTGGATAGGTGCGATTTAACTTTACATTCTGATTTCCAGTTTTCAATTATAAGTCAAATGACATAGGATATACAAACACATGTAAACTTATGAATCAAGAACAAAATAACAGATTAATGTTCATCTCTTAATTCAAAATAACTGATACACTGTAAATATTTTAGGCATACCTGCTGATGTTTCTAAAGCTGACATAGTCTGGTGTGGTGGCAGCGATGAAGTCATATTCAATGCTCTTCGTCTGCAAGTACCCATCATACTTCAGATGGACGAATGTAATGACCAGCAGAAGGCAAAGATAGAATATGTAAGCAAAGAGCTGTCTAATCATCACCTTCATGCGGCAGACCTTGCGGCCTTCCTCTTTGGCCTGTAACAGTGCATATCCAGCCAGTGGACGGAATCTTATCTCCTATAACAGAGGTGATGTAAAAGAGATGTCAAATATGATGTAAAATAAATCAAATTATGTCAATGGGGATGTAAAGTATCTGTAAAAATATGTCAAAAAAATAATCTACACATTGTAGTCCCGCCAAAAAATGAGTTTTACAATGCTGAGAGTCCAATTTGGACCACAGAAACTGATCTCTAATGAATGCCTTGCTATAACAATTGATTCACTTGGCCCATTATTAGGTTTCTCAACTTGAGTGCAAACTCAAACATAAAACTGCTTATGTCATAAGCATTATATTAAGTTGTTTTAAAAAAATGAAGTATCATATTTAACATATATCAAAATTTCAATGCATTGATAATTTTAAATCACTGGTTGTAACTATCAAATTTGTGTTTAAGTGATCGCTAAAATTGAATTGTTTTTTTTTTAGCATAAAGCCTATAAACCTTAAATATGTCTAACTAGAAGTGATTACATAAATGTGTATTAATTACTACACACAAATCCAAATAAGTTTCATTTAAGCAAGGCTGACCTAGATAAAAAATCATAATTTTAGGTGGAAGATTTTAAAATCTGTTTACAAGGTTTTGTAAGTGTCTCAGGAATTACCACTCAGTCACTTTGGTCTGCACAAGTACCATTCAGTCTCCTTGGTTTGGACAACTACCAGTCAACCCCTTTGGTCCAAACAACTACCATTTTGTACCTTTGATTTGAACAACTATCAGTCAATCTCTTTGGTCTTAATAACTACCATTCAGTCCCTTTGATCTTAATAACTACCATTCAGCACCTTTGGTTTGAACAACTATCATTCAGTCCCTTTTGGTTTTAACAACTATCATTCAGTCCCTTTGGTTTGAACAACTATCATTCAGTCCCTTTGGTTTGAACAACTATCATTCAGTCCCTTTTGGTTTTAACAACTATCATTCAGTCCCTTTGGTTTGAACAACTATCATTCAGTCCCTTTGGTTTGAACAACTATCATTCAGTCCCTTTGGTTTGAACAACTATCATTCAGTCCCTTTGGTTTGAACAACTATCATGTACATGTAGTTCCTTTGGTTTGAACAACTACAATGTAGTTCCTTTAAGAACAAAGTCATGGGACATAACTCAGAGAATAGGCAATCATGGGACTTAACGCCTCTAAACAAAGATATGGAATGCAAGAAATTGAACAGATTCAAGATCTCATTAATATGAAGCTATGTGCCAAATGTGCTCACATATCTATCTTGGTTAAGTATTAACAAATCTTGGAAATGTAATACTGGGTAACCAGTAAAGAATATGGCAAGCAGGGGGCATAACTCTACATCAGGTTGTGGAATGCTTGAAATCAAACTCAATGAAGGTCTTGTCAACATGAATCCCCAAACGAAAATTTGACTGAAATCCATTAATCACTTGTAAAGTTATACTGCAGAAACCAAGGTCTGGAGAATGGATAATTAAGGAGATAGTGCCTGTAAATAATAATGATTGTAAATAATATTGTGCAAAGCTAGAAACTGAATTCCCTAAAGGTCTCAATTCAACATAAAGCCACATGCCAAGTTTGGTCAAAATGCAAAATTCCTTGGGGAAAGTTATGTTGTTGAAACTTAATAGGCAATCAGGAAGCATAACTTCTGAATATGATGAGGTTGTGGAATGCTGGAAATTGAACTCATTCAGTGTCTTCTCAACATAAGAATTATTTACAGGTATTGGTCCTGCCTAAATGCACTACAGCACTACATAGTCACATTTGTGCTGAGGTGCCATAAAATATTACTGCATATGCACATACAATCTTGTCTATAACAAAATGCATAATATATTATATTTGAAATCCAATAATTGCATAGAATTATTTTGTGTAAACTAAATTGCTGATGAAAAGACACTGGATAAATAGACATTCTTATGAGTGCTAATTTCATTAAGGTGGGCACCAATTAGAAATGTAATCATAAGACATGAATGTTCCACCATATTCTCTGAAATTATCCAAATGCCAATTTTGATCAAGGTGTGACAAATGGATGGTCAAGGATAACACTGTGCCCTACCACTGATATGGTGGAGCATAAAAGACGTTCAAAAATCTTACTGTGTCTTACCTTGAATTTTTCATTGGTGTTGTCAAGAGAAGGTTCAATATCAATGATGTCCTCCTCTTCATCCAGTTCAACTTTCTTGGAACATAATGCCATGTACAGAGCAGAACACATTGCCTGAAAAATCAAAAATCATGAAAATGTATCATTTGATAAACTTCACTCATTCAAAATACTGATTAGGGGTTGCAAAAAAAGCAGAACTTTTAAAGAAATTTACATAAATGTATATTTCTACTTTTAGATCATTTGAAACTCAGAAATAAATAACACTAGCAAACATAAACAAAAACTACTTTTGATGGAAATAATGAAACAATAAAATCAGTCTCACTCAAACCAACCAATATCATGGTACTTGAAAATAATTTAGTGATATTTTAGATCCTTTATATCAAAATATCATACTGCTGACAAATCTTGTTTAATGTATATATTTTGTTTTAATCAAGTTAAATTTGGGTAAAGATATACCTAATGTAATAAGTATTTATGATATGTTAGTACTAAAGTAATAAAATCTTGACTCACCTTAAGAGGCTCAAACAGGAAGACTGACAGCAGAAGAGCGAAGATGAATGCCAGCACCCATTCAACAGCTCGGTCATAGCCGAAGTTGTAGCAGTACAGTATAACTAATGCAATGGATACGACACTAAGCAGGAAACAAAGGACATAGGCCAGATAAACACACCAGTGTGGCAAGGTGCATCCATTCTTGGGTTTGTGGTACAGAACTGGCTCCTCCATGTTAAATCGGCTAACATAGCCAGCTAAAACATTTAAGATTTTTCTATGAAGTTAACGTTTTAATCAATTGATTCATTGAAATTAGTTTACCGAATTAATTAAACAGGGAACAATAATGTGATGTGCACATTTTAAAAAAGAAAAAGAAATAAACATATGGAAAATGATAAGCTAATATACCACTGTTATGCAAACAGGTAAAGTGTTGTTATTTTTTAAAAAGTGAATATAATATTAAAAAACTAGGAAACAAATTCAATGTTCCAACAGAAATTCTGAAGCCATGTTATAGAAACTACTCTCTTTCCTACACCACTTTTCACATAATATAATGGTTTTTACTCACGTTTAAGGGCTCCAGTAAAGCTCTGGCCTGTGTTATCTCTATAAAATAAGGAATCTCCATTGGCACTGCCGATAGTGGTGACAGATTGGCGAGACACTGGCCAGCGTGATTGACCATTTCTGTTACAATAAATATTGACATATTAATAAAGATATTGTAAGTAGAGCTAAAGCATACAATATTTTAAGCATACAGCCATCTTTGTTAAAAAAATACATACAAGCATGTGGCATATTTACTACCAACTTATCAATTCCATTCTTGGAGCAAAGATTTCTGGTAGAAAATGTTTGACACCAAACACATTAAGAAAAATAATCTCCATTAACACTTTTGCCTTTTGGTAAGCAATTCCATAACCAGATCAAAAACAGGCAGCAAACAATGTGCTACTTCAGAATCTGATACTCCATAATTCCAACTTGGCCTGTTCTAAAGTTTCACCAAATGCATTCAACAAAAGTAGTCTTGCAGCATGACTTAGTTCAAAGATTGCTCCTTATGATCAACTAACACAAAATAATGAAAACAGTGATTCTGGACTGACATTTCTATATTCTGAATCATCATCATTCTGGACTGACATTTCTATACTTTGAATCATGATTTTGGACTGACATTTCTATATACTCTGAATCATGATTTTGGACACATTTCTACACTCTGAATCATGATTTTTGGACTGATATTTCTACACTCTGAATCATGATTCAGGGCAGACATTTCTGTACTCAAAATCATGATTGAGGTCTGACATTTCTACACTCTGAATCATGATTCAGGGCAGACATTTTTATACTCTGAATCATGATTTTTGACTGACATTTCTACACTCTGAATCATGATTCAGGGCAGACATTTCTATACTCAGAATCATGATTGAGAGCTGACATTTCTACACTCTGAAACATGCTTCAGGACTGATGTTTCTATACTCTGTATCAAGATGCATGACTGACATTTTTAAACTCTCAATTATGATTCTAATGTGACATTTCTATACTCTGAATCATGATTTAGGACTGACATTTCTATACTCAGAATCATGATTTAGGACTTCTATTTCCATGCTCTCAATCATGATTCAGGACTAACATTTCTACACTCTTAATCATGATTCTGGACTGATTATTCTATATGCTGTATCATGATTTAGGACTGACATTTTTACACTCTGAATCATGATTTTTGACTGACATTTCTACACTCTGAATCATGATTCAGGCAGACATTTCTATACTTGAAATCATAATTCCGGACTGACATTTCTACACTCTGAATCATGATTCTGGACAGACACTTTTACACTCTGAATAATAATTCAGGTCTGACATTTTTATACTCTGATACATGATTCAGGAGTGATATTGCTACACTCTGAATAAAGATTCTGAACAGACATTTCTACACTCTGAATCATGATTCTGAACTTAACATTTCTACACTGAATCATGATTCAGGACTGACATTTTTTAAAAATCATGAACAGGATCAGCTACACATTATTGAGTGGAAAATAAAAGAAATTACCAAATTTTAAAATAAATACATTTCATTGAATAACATGCCAATTATATGCTTGTACTGCCTGAGCTGAATAAATTTTAACAATTAATATATATATATGATTAACTTAAATAACATTGCCCTCTCCATTCAAAACATGTTGAGTGAATGGACAATTTCTCTATAATATAATGTTAATGTTTTAATTGTAAGTCATTATTAAATACATCTTTTTTGAATATGCTATAGTGCTAAATTTTAGGTAAAGCAGAAATGTCAATCAAATAAATAAAATGCAGCAAAAGATCAGGGTCTATTTGTTGATTAAATTTTAATATTTAGCATGGTCATCTTGTTGGTAAAGATAACAAACAATATAAAACATCTTGCAAATTACACTGAAAACATGAGATAATTTTCTTTTACATTGCAAAATAGGAAATGTTTTTGTGAAACACAAATATTCTGCAACAGTACTTGAAAAATTACCTAAAACCAATCTTGTATACTGAATGAAGGACATTTATAATCAATGTTATATAAAAATAATGTGGGCCATGGGTAACCGAGTGGTCTAAACCACTAGCCTTTACTAATCACTGCCATCTCATCTCTGTTCGTGTTTGTTCAAGTCTTGAGCTTGGTTAATTTTGGTAAGTGAGAAATCTTGCCAGCAGCTTCATGTTAGTTAGTGGTCCTTACTGGGGTTTTCCCAGGTTCTTCCTCCACCAGTTATACTGGCCACCATTTATACACTGAAAATGGTGTTTAACCCCAAATAATAACATACAAACAAATATTGTTGACTACACTTTGTCAAATCTGACATTTAGCAAAACAAAGCCAGAATTGATTACCTCTCTTGGTTAATGCTTGCTTCTTGCCTGGGGTTAAAGTTTCTCTGACTTTGATTGGTCGGGGGTTTACTGGCTGCAGAACTAAGACTGCTCCGGGATTCTCGCTTCTTTAACCTTTTACTATTGCTTCCTGATGTTGACTCATCGTCAGAATTCAATATATCCTCCAGACTCCCCCAATGGCTGGACTTGTCTGCTGAGACACGCCTGTATTAGAATTAAATTTACTTTATTGTAAAAATATACTCAAAAACAATTTACAGTTTCAGTTCTGAACAATATGAATATAACAAAATTGAAATAAGAATAAGTTTCACAATATAACAGCATTTAAAGTTTTATCTTGTATAGGAGGGTGGGGGTAGAAGGTCATTGCTTTCCTAACTTAAATTACAGTACCTGACATTCATTATGATTTAGTCTATGAGACTCTGACACAAAATAAATAAGTCAACCTATAATTCAATAACATTTTGTATCAATACAACATTCTCTTCAGGCTGCTAGCTCATATTTTACACAATGGGCAAAAGTACAGCTAACAGAGATAAGACAGTTGCATTTTATGCACATAAGTTTTTATGCACCTTTTGGTCTGTATATCTTGATACTAACTCAAAGAAGATGTAATCAACTGTGTATTTAATTGTTGTAGACATTCCTTTCAGATTTAAATTGACTTTTAAGTTATATTCTCTTCCCTGTTTTATAAAATGTATGAAGTACTGACTACGTGATGAGATTTACAGAACTCTCCCATGTCCCAATGTTTCAAACATCTACACCTATTCATCATGGAGAAAATTTCAAAAATGCAGAATATTGCAGCTTAAGAGTTTTGAATGGATAGTTTTACAAAGTCACATTGTTCTGTGTCTGTTTGTGTGTTTGTCTGTGTGAAGGGATGAAAACTGACCTGACTGAAATAGGCTGCTTGGTGGAGCCAGTTCTCTTGACAGAGGCCTTATATTCTTTGTCTTTGAGTTCTGTTTCCATCTGGTCAAGGTATGATAGTAGATCTTCTGAACCAGATTTCCCTTCGGTCTAAACAAATTAACAGCCACTTTCAATTGTCATCATGGTTATCCCTTGCTATGATCAACAATGTTTGGATCTAAACTAAAATTTATTCAGTAAACACAGATTTCCCCAACTGTATGTGGATGCATAAGTTAAGATACACAGACAAACTTAAAATTCAACTAAAAATTTTTTAATATGAAATGGAGTTTGAAAACAATCAGACACAACTGAAGGGTTTAGTTTTAATTCGGAAAAAGGTATGAAATCTCTGAAAATGTTTGGTGGAGAAAATGATCTTCTTGAAGCATAGACTCAAAACAAATTTGGTTTTAGTTCATGAAGTCCATGAAAAGTTATCTGGTTTTAGTCCATGAAAAGTTATCTGGTCTTAGTCCACGAAAATTCACTTTATGGAAATACATTATTTCTGATGCAATTGAAAGGAAAAGTTCAAAGTCAATCAGGGTCACGTCTTCTTCAGTTTTAACCCATCAAGTCCATCAAAAGCTATTGAGCATAAATTAAATTTATAATGGATGTGATATAACGTGACATAATGTGACATGATGTGACATAATATGACATGATGTGACATGAATGGATGGGCTGATGGGCAGTACTCTATTCCTCCTCCATAGATATGACTTGGACATAAAAAGGTTTATTACCTCCTCAAAGTTTGACATACATAATTTAAACTCGAACTACAATTAGGTTTACTCAATTTTATGCTCCTTTTCAGATTTAGTTTCTATCTATGATGTTCTTCAGAAGATGGCATCCAGGAAGTACTTCAAAATATTAAAAATATTCTGAGCAGAAAGAAAATCTGTAAAGGACATATTGCCACAAATATGTATTAACATTTGAAACACTACATGTCTAAGGTATACAAATTCTTGTTATAACAGTGATCAATGTTTTATTCCACAGCATTATTATTGCTAATATTACCACCCAATTAGTATGAATCTTGAAAACCCATGTTAATATTACCACCCAATTAGTATGAATCTTGAAAACCCATGTTAATATTACCACCCAATTAGTATGAATCTTGAAAACCCATGTTAATATTACCACCCATTTAGTACAAGTATTGAAAGGATTATCAAGATACAGTATGTCCAAGGAAAAGTTTGATTTATACTATTTTAATTTAGGGACAACCAGACATAATAATAATTATTTTAATGAAAACTGCCTTTTAATAATAACCATCCATTTTGAAAGAGTGTTGGAAACAAGAGGGTTACAATGTAGGAAAATAATATCAATGAATATTGACAAAATTCACATATATGTTCGGCACAAAAATGGAAAGACAAAACCTTGTCTGATTGCAGTATTAAAATGTCTGTAGAAAAGTAATAAATTCTGACAAAGAGAAGAAACACAATCTGGACTGAGATGGAATAAATTCTCAGGCAATACCATTCTACAAATATAGAGCAAATTGTTTTTGGTTTAAAGGGCAAAATCATATTCATTGATTTGAAGTCATTTACTGGGTTCTTGTTCTAATACATACATATGAACAGATACATCTTTAAGTAGCATACAATGAAAATCAAACTTTAGAAGAAAAAAAAAAAAAAAAAAATAAAATATATATATATATATATATATATATATATATATATATATATATATATATATATATATAAAATTACATAACACAATCATACTATACTCTTGATTGTTACCAGACTTACTTTTCTAGTGCCATTACTGGCACCACCTGCTTTGGTGGGTGGCTGCTTGACATTAATGGTGGTGGTGGTACTAGTAGTGGGAGCATCTGTGATGGTAGCTCCTGTTGATGGTCTGGAATCTGGATCCTCCATAAATGATGGCATCTTTTCTGGCCACTTCAAGATGGCATCATGGCTCCACATTGGTTTTGATCTTGGCAGTGACTGAGGCTGGAGGAATTACATGTTTAACAGAAAGGTAAAATTGTACACAGTGTCATGTCTGTATATTGCTGTACATTGTGTGATATATGAATTTTCATAAAATTTAACCGAAAATCTCACATAAAATATAAACATTCTGAGCTTCAAGCATCTTTCAAACTTTATTAGTCATGGTCAAACTCCTTGAAAATTTGAGTAACCATTCAACCTTTATTAGTCATGGGCAAATCCTTGAAAATTTGAGTGACCATTCAACCTTTATTAGTCATAGGCAAATCCTTGAAAATTTGAGTGACCATTCAAACTTTATTAGTCATAGGCAAATCCTTGAAAATTTGAGTGACCATTCAAACTTTATTAGTCATGGGCAAACTCCTTGCAAATTTGAGTGACCATTCAACCTTTATTAGTCATGGGCAAATCCTTGAAAATTTGAGTGATCATTCAAACTTTATTAGTCATGGGCAAACTCCTTGAAAATTTGAGTGACCATTCAAACTTTATGGTCATCATATTCTAGTCCTCACAGTAATTGGCAACATAAATCAACTGAATGGGGTATTCAACAAAGTTAACCCAGCACTGTCTCATAAAATATCAACATTTAGAGCTCCAAGAACCATTCAAACTTTACAAGTGAAGGGCAACCATTATGCACCTTTTAGCAATAATTTCAAATTTTTGCTTGCCATGCCATAATATTTTGGTCACTTTAGTCATGGGAAACAAAAATCAATTAAGACAAATTAATTTTGGAAGATAACAATAAATGACATATTTAGTTATAATCGATTAATGAGCATTAATGAGTATTAATGAGTATTAATGAGTATTAATTAGTATTTATATATAAAATATGCCCTAATATTCTGGTCACTATAGTCATGGGAAACCAAAAACAATTAGGAAGAAAAATTAATTTTGGAAGATGACAATAAGTGACATATTTAGTATTAATTGATTGATGAGTATTTATATTTAAAAAAGTTTCTTTTATGCAATAGTGCTATAGATATGTTGGCCATTTTCAACCCATGGCATCACTGAAATTTAGTATTTGGCAGCTTCAAAACCTATTTTCGCAAACTGTTTCACATGCCCTCAAATTCACGTATAAAGGGTGTTTACCTTCATTGTTTGTAAAAAGTAGCTACACTATAAAGCCTTGGTTATAATCATGTTCTTTGTAGTTCAAGCTACCAATTTTACTGTCAGCAGTAATGTTTCAATTTTCATGTCCTCATTTTTATAAAGCCATACAAGCAGTTGACATTAACTGTACAGGCTATGTTAAATAATCTGGTTACTGATCTTATACATGTCACTTACTATGACTTATTTTATAGGCTGGGAGCCAGACTTGTCAAACGTAATGATGTACACTTAATGTAATGAACTGAGTCTCATAATATAGAAGGGCTTATGCTGTGAATCAAGCCACATTCTATTTTTAACACAAAACTTGGTATACAATGTCATTAGAAACTGTTGATATCATTTTTATGTTGCTGTAATATGATTCTTAGTATTGCCAAGTTTGCAGTATGAATTTTAATGTTGCCAAGTTTGCAGTATGAGTTTTAGTGTTGCCAAGTTTGCAGTATGAATTTTAGTATTGCCATGTTTGCAGTATGAGTTTTAGTGTTGCCAAGTTTGCAGTATGAATTTTAGTGTTGTCAAGTTTGCAGTATGAATTTTAGTATTGCCAAGTTTGCAGTATGAGTTTTAGTGTTGCCAAGTTTGCAGTATGAATTTTAATGTTGCCAAGTTTGCAGTATGAGTTTTAGTGTTGCCAAGTTTGCAGTATGAATTTAAGTGTTGCCATGTTTGCAGTATGAATTTTAGTGTTGCCATGTTTGCAGTATGAGTTTTAGTGTTGCCAAGTTTGCAGTATGATTTTTAGTGTTGCCAAGTTTGCAGTATGATTTTTAGTGTTGCCAAGTTTGCAGTATGATTTTAGTGTTGCCATTGTTGCAGTATGATTCTTATTGTTGCCATTTCTGTAGTATGATTCTTGGTGTTAGTTTAGCAATATGGTGACTATTGGATATTTTTGACTCATAAATGAATATTTAGTTGCAATTATCACAATTTCATTCATACTGACACAATCAACAACTATAACACAACCATTACTGCCAGGAATGTCTTCCAAGTTGCTGATACTGCTGGTACCAAATGTAACTCTTGTATTGCTTAGATTCGTACATGTTACTGTATGCTTACTGTTAATGACAAAAATATTTCTTTACAAGAGTATATCCCGGTTTTTAGTACTTTTTATCATGTCAAGCAGTCACAGCATTTTTAAGACTGAAGTACAACTGACCATTAAAGATAAAAGATGACCATCCTATGTAATAAAGGCCGAACATAAATTGAAAATCAAAACACCTTAAAGATCACTTATTAGATTATTTAAACAAATATTGATTGTGATGAAACATGAACACACATTTTCTTAGCAAGAAACATATTTAAAAGGTCTATTTTTCATTTTTAAAACATAAATTGGCATAAAACTGTATTTGAACTAGATTTTCTTTGGAGAGATATTTCAGAATTAAATTTCTGAAATAAGAAATTCTGTAAGATTTTGAAATATATTTTATGGGGACATGGACCAATAATTGGCTACTTAGAACCCAATACAAAAATATCCCTTGGATAAAAAAATAATGGGCTGGAAAGTCAAAAGACTGCAATGCTTACCTTTGGCCTTGCACCTGCCCCAGTGGAGCTGGCAAGACTGTCATCAGTTCCTTCACGTCTTATCTTCCCTGCTTTTGTTCTGTGAAGACTTGATGTTGGCTGAAAGTGTGAATTCCACAAACATTATTATTTAATCCCCATCAGTCACATAAATTTATTTAGCTTTGATAATAATAAATGAAAATGAAAACAAGATCTACTAATAAAATGTTTTTCGGTTTGCATCTAGAGCTCTGTTCCTACCTAATGATATTGATATCAATACTAAATAGACTAGCAATCATCAATCAATTCTAAACATGATATCAATCATCAATTCCAAACATACTATCAATCATCAATTCCAAACATACTATCAATCATCAATTCTAAACATAACATCAATCATCAATTCTAAACATGATATCAATCATCAATTCTAAACATGATATCAATCATCAATTCCAAACATACTATCAATCATCAATTCCAAACATACCATCAATCATCAATTCTAAATATACCATCATTCATCAATTCTAAACATAATATCAATCATCAATTCCAAACATACTGTCAATCATCAATTCTAAACATGATATCAATCATCAATTCTAAACATGATATCAATCATCAATTCTAAACATGATATCAATCATCAATTCTAAACATACTATCAATCATCAATTCCAAACATACCATCAATCATCAATTCTAAACATACCATCATTCATCAATTCTAAACATGATATCAATCATCAATTCTAAACATACCATCATTCATCAATTCTAAACATAATATCAATCATCAATTCCAAACATACTGTCAATCATCAATTCTAAACATGATATCAATCATCAATTCTAAACATGATATCAATCATCAATTCTAAACATGATATCAATCATCAATTCTAAACATACTATCAATCATCAATTCCAAACATACCATCAATCATCAATTCTAAACATACCATCATTCATCAATTCTAAACATGATATCAATCATCAATTCTAAACATACCATCAATCATCAATTCCAAATATACTATCAATCATCAATTCTAAACATACCATCATTCATCAATTCTAAACATACCATCATTCATCAATTCTAAACATACCATCATTCATCAATGCCCAACCGACTATCAATCATCAATCAATCATCAATATGTGTCAAACAATCAATCACCAATCAAAACCCCAAACACTATCACTCACCAGTCAATGTCCAAAATATGAACACTCATGGATCAATGACAAATACTATTTGTCATCAATCAATGCCAGATAGGTTAGCAATCATCAATTAATTATCAATCATTGCAAAACAGGCTAACAATCATAAACCAATGCCAGACTATAAATCATCAATGACAAAAACACTATAATTCATGAATCAATGACTAAATCAATCATCAATCAATGTCAATTGCCAAATAGGCTATCAATCAATCACCAATCATTGTCATACTATAAATTAATCAATGACCATAACACTATAAATTACGAATCAATGACTAAAACAGTATTAGTCATCAATCATTGCCAAATAGGCTATCAATCAATCACCAATCATTGCCAGGCTATCAATCATTGCCAAATAAGCTATCAATCATCAATCCATCATCAATCAATACCAAATAGGCTATCAAACACAAACCACTGCCAGACTATCAATTATCAATCATTACCCAAAACACTATCAATCATCAGTCAATGCCTAACAGACTATCAATCATTATTCAATGGCAAAAAAAACTAAAGCATCAATCAATGCCAAAAAAATTATAAGTTGATGTCAAATACACTAGCAATCATTGTTAATAATGTAAAACTCAACATAATTGAAATGTGATATGTTTGTACATAAATTTAGAAAATATGTTGTTTTTTAAGCCTAATTTTATTTTTCAAATTTATTTTTGAGAAGAAAAACAAATCTAATTAAGATTCTATAATAAAAAAAAAAAATTTCTCTCAGAAGGACTAAATTATGGACCAAGAAGTATACTATATCTGAAAAAGTTTGACTTTGAACAAAAAAAGCTGGCTGACAAAACTCCAAAGATGACCAATATTACATATAAAAAAACAAATACATATATAGCAACTTACCATAATATCATATGAATCAACAGTGCTCTCCCTATCTAGGTCATATGGAATAAGTTGTTCCCCTCGAAAGGAGTCCCCAGCTTGTGAAGCATCACACATGTTGTCAATCTCGATAGTCTGGGCAGTCATTGGTTTTATGCCATGATCAAAAAGAGACGACTGAAACAAAAACACATTTTTTTTTAGACTGTTCATATAAGGTGCAAAAATCATCATATTTTAAAAAGCATTTTAAAACAAATGTGTCATGTTTGCATGACAACAAGAGTCTAAGAAATTGTGTCAGGTGATTTGGTCATCCACCATTATAAGAGGCAAGCAATCACCACAGAAATGTCCCACTTTATGAGAATCACTTTCCTACCATGAATTTAAGGCTTATATCAAGAATTTTCTCCTGTTGTCACTCACGATGGGGTGATGCAACAGACTAGCCCTCCCCACCCACCCCAGACAAACTGGCATCTCTACCAATGCTAATATCTGGTTCAGAATTTTCTAACAAAATTCAAATATTTGGTTTTTGTTTGTCATGCCACTGATGTAGGAACTGTTTTAACTTTGATGGTGTGGAGATGTGTTGAAATAAATAGGAAAATGGGTATACTTGAGCAATCAATGTCATCTGTATATAGAGATAGCATAGGATAATGGAATCCTCTACTGCATTAGTAAGCTGAGGAGTTGCAGAAATTCTCCACATAAACAATCTTTTTATCTGAAATTAACCTCGAGTGTTTCATAATTTCTTTATTTAATATTTGAGAGAGAAGAGAAGTACAAGATTGAAATGGATCAGAAATTCCATACTAAGATGGGCTGTGTTGATTGGACACTTAGATCCAACCTTTCCCAATTCTTAATGCCCTGTGAGTGAAAAATGAGATAAGACTGTTCCTTACAGTTAGCAAATGAATGTCACCCTGATATGCCAAAGTCCCTATCAACAAGGAGGTCCTAAACAAGGAGATGATGCAGTTGGCTAATTTTGTAAACAACCATGGGCTGAGATTTCAGTCCAAAAGGTAGAGATTCTGATGTAAATGGTAATAGCATGCAAATCAAATCAACTTGTCTAGAGATGGATGGATTGGAACATCATTCAGATTGAGGCTGATTATGATCTTGTCCCTTTTGATAGAATGACATACTGATCATAACTTTAGCATCTTCAATTTTAATGCTAGAGCAAATTTGTTTAAGTGACTGAGGTCTGTCACTGGCCTCATTTTGCCATTCTCAAATCTGGTAAGACAAATAAAATTCTAGTGAGTTCAGCCTATGAACTCTTTCCAATCCCTATCTGGAGAGTAACAAAGCAACTTTTTCTGTTAAAATTGCCTTCTTCATGGCATCTGTTGCCTGTTGCAAAGTCCATCATAGAAGGGGAACACAAGAGGATGCATCTGGATAAACAAGATCTGTAGTTCCTCCAAATACTACTTGGATCAGCAAGTCATTGTTTAGATAAAGACTGATCCAAGCATGACTTTAATGGAGTGGTCTGGCACTGACTGGAAGTGAGGTTAATGCATCATTGGCAGTTGTTGGAAGGCTTTTAGAAAGGGAACTTTGCTTTCTTTCTCCCTTATTAAACTGTAGATGTAAACTTTGTACATGCAGAGCAAGACTGATGATTATCCTTGCTGACCTTGTACCTGTGACCTATATTACATTTTTGTCTCCAATGCTATTGAAAAGATAAGAAAGACCAAAAACAAACATGAAATACAAAAATCAACAACAATACCCCATGTATCACAAATTATCAAATTCAGCTGTTTCCAATTAAAAAGGTATGGCATGCATATATGTTTTGTTATATTACATGTGACTTTACAGGTCAGAATAAATTGACAAAATATTACAACAATGGTTACTGATCAATTGTTTACAATGGAATACAAAATTTCACCTCAGTTTATAAATGGCTGGCTCAAAACAATAAAGATTCTTGAAGGATTTGAATTGGCAATGTGGGACAATTTGATTTGTACTGACTGAAAGCTTAAACTAGTGCCACCTAGCAATGGTAGAGGGGATATAATGAATATGAGTTCCTTCCCTTTGTCCATATGGTATACAGACATGAGAGATGAAATTGTAGTTTTTTTGAAATTGCTGGATTCAAGTGATTATGCAGATTATACTCCCAATGTAAACCCTATACCTCATAGCATCTGCAGTGTTCTTTATACAGAAATCTTTTACCTAATTAATTTGAGTGCTCAAGTCTTCCTGTAAAAGTCAGAGCAGTGTGCTATTAGGATAGGTTTAATATAACTATTAACCACTGTACCTTTTTGTACATATTTGTTATCTAAAGGTAGGTTTTAAAATAAAATTTGATCTTTATGGCTATATAATTATTTTGCACCAAATAATTTTTCATATTCTTTAATATCTTGAAGGAACTCGTTCACTGTCTGATAGAGATTCAAGCCATTTGGCCAATCATTGCTGACCTTTCTAAAATTATAGATCTACAGGTTCATTGCCAATGTCTGCATCACTAAGCCATATGAATTTGACAGATTACCAAAAATCAGCACTGCCTACATATATAGATGCCTTTATCTGTCTTACTGAAGCCTTCATAGTCATAATTCTAATCCTTCAAACTCAAGATTGTGCTCAATAATGTATGTGGCCTCCATTTTGAATAAGGGAAAATTTGACCTAGTTACTTAAAATAGCAGATTATGACTATATACTAAATTGCAACCAAATGACATAGTGGTCATTTACCTCAACGCCTATTGGGTGAGGGCAATGTTCCCTCTAAGCTGTGACCCATGCAGATATCCATTTGCAGCTGAATTGTCAATCAAACATTACATTTTGCTCAAGTCACCATATTGCTTGCACAATGCAGCATGCATAGCATGCACATCTACCATTCACTTAGAGAGAACATTGGGTAGATGTAGGGTGTGGAGGGGTCATCAAAGTTGCCAAAATGAAAAACAGCTCAAAATGGCCAATGTCTATTGTAGGCACTGAAACATTCTTCTATGCAGATGGTGCACAGGTGAATAAATGTGCTTTCATGCAAACAGGGCTAAGGCATGGAAAGGATCATCCAGTGAAATACAACAAGCATCCAAAAGCACTTTTTGCAAGGTATTGGGTCAGTGTCATAAGGGAAATGCATTTGAAGGAGAATAATAAAACCTTGGCTTAACTTGTGCTGCAATCATCCAATTCAAAAAACACTATTCATTTACGGTATCAGAGCTTTGTCTAATGTGCATGACTTTTCCTAATGATGAAATTAATACTACATTGTAAATTTGTCTGGATTTTCTTAAGTCTGAACAACCCTGACTTTGATCTTAATAAAAACAATGTCTTTACCTTAGACCTGCTCTTCCTGAAGAGCAAAATCAGACAGAAAGTGATAGGGAACATGACAATGTTGGACACAAGCCCTGCAACAACTTCCTCCCAGCCGAAAGATGACAAGTCAGTAGGATCGTTCTTTTGTTTCAGAATGCCATACCATATGGCATTGACACACATGAAGGTGTAGAGCAGAGTGACAAGGCAGGTAACTCTTTGTACACGAGTGAAGCGACTGTGGGCAGGCCTATTAAAGAGGGACAACCATAAGTGCTTGTCTGCCAATGAATTAGAAGTGGCTGCAGAAAACATCCTGGTAAACCGATGTCTCTCAGAGGAGTCTAGGGAAAGAAAAGAGATGAAATTTATAGAAAGAAACAAAGCATGATAAGCATCAAGGAACAAATATTGCTTAGTTTCCATAATACAATGTTATTGTGAGAAAACTAAGTTGACATGAGCATAATCTGTTACAAGATTAATAAACTTTTGTACTAGCTGAAATAGCCATATTGCTTAAAGTGGCAGGAAAAAATATATGCAAAGACATTTTTCTAAAATCATACAAAAATCTAAGGCCTATATATTTTACTTGGTCCATGTTTTCTCAAATATTCACAGTTTGCAAAGTTTCAGTGGTAATTAAACTAGATGCAGACAAAAATATCATCCGTCATGCTAACACCAAATAAAGCTGCTTTTCATTCATAAGACTATTATTTTCCAGCATTATTATGCTCTGTTGATCCTGTTATCATGGACTTTCTATGAAACATCAAGTTTCAACACAAAAACTACTATTTCTTAGAAGTGATTATGGAAAATCATGATATAAATGTCTGATGTTCTTGTACCTGCTACTTTCAGATCTTTCTGTATAATCCCTCCTTCCATCTCAAGAGACAGCCAGAAATCAGCAAAGAAGTAGAACTTCTTGTCTGTCTGCAAGTCTTTCACAATGATCTGTCATAATAAATATTTTGAAAATCATTTTCTGCTCAAAGAATTATTTTTGTGGGTGGGGGAACACATAGAACAAATAATAATATAAAAATGTTTATATCTGAGGTAAATGTTGACCACTTGGTTGAAGAATGATATGATGTAATAATTACTTGGGCTAACAAAAATATATCTTCAGTTATCTTTACTATGAAGAATCCTTCAGTAAATCCAAGAGGTATAAAGATTACATTTTTTTGAAAGTCAAAGTATACTAGACAATGAAAATGTGATAAGCTACATCAGAATGAGAAAATATAAGAAAAAAATAATCATACATGCACTGTGTAGCTATCGAACAGGAATGAAATTTATAAAGACAATCATTTAATGCAAAAATGTAAGAGGTGAGGGGCTGAGTGGTAGAAATCACTCATCACTGTCATCTCACCTCTATCCATGCCAATTCAAGTCTTGGGTAATGTGGGTATGTGAGAAAATTTGCCAATGGGTTTCCATGGTTTGGTCATTTTTACCAGGGCTTTTCTGCGTTCTTCCCCAACCAGTTATACCATGCCATGTTCACCTTATCATGTGCTGAAAAAATGGTGTTAAACCAACAACATCAACAACAAATGTAAATGTCAAAATCAAGTCAAGTTAAAAGAAAACAATAAAAACTTTGTGAAAGACAAGAGAGCATTTTTACAATGTCAAATGAATTTTCCTACCTGAACAAGGTACCAGGATGGGGATTTGCCATTGTTGTCATGCCACACTGAAACTTTAGAGATGTCTCCTAGATTTACATCATGTGCAATGATAAATTTGTCCTGACAGTTGCGTTGGAAGGCACCAGCTTTTTGAAGGTGCTGTGGCTTCGTTTTCCCATACTCCCCACAAAGTCGTACTCCAACATGAGCTGTGGTGCCTATAAAATCATCACGGCACATGGTTTAATTGTTCTATCAATAACTGTGCAACATGCAAGAAAAATGTTACAAGAAATACACTGTAACAGATAGTTAACTATATACCGGTAAATAAGCCATATTATAACAAATAGTTATTAACTATACATGTTAGTAATTAATCAGGGCAATGTAGATTTAAAATGACATAACAGTGATCAAAGAATATCCTGGTTTCATATATTTAAGGAACAAAAGCATGTAATGAATGAAAATTATCAATAGAAAACATACACACCTAATTACACCCATTCAAGTCTTTCAATTTACTTGCAAATAGACAAACACAACAGCAAACATTACAGCTCAAGTATTACTTATCAAACCACTTGTCTTCAATTTGCTTACATTACAGCTGAAGTGCTACTTATATTATCCACTGGCATAAATTTTGCTTACATTACAGCTGGAGTGTTACATATAGGAGCCACTTGTTTTAAATTTACTTACATTGCAGGTGATGTGTTACTTGCATGAGCCACTTGTATAAATTTGCTTACATTACAGCTAGGGTGTTACATATAGGAACCACTTGTTTAAAATTTGCTTACATTGCAGGTGATGTGTTACTAATATGAGCCACTTGTATAAATTTGCTTACATTACAGCTTAAGTTTTACTTATACGAGCCACTTGTATAAATTTACTTACATTACAGCTTTAGTTTTACTTATATGAGCCACTTTTATAAAATTTGCTTAGATTTTTAATAGAGAGTCTTCTCCATATGAAAAATATTTGTCTGTTCAGGAAAAAAAGAAGAAAAAAAAGAACTCCAACTTTTCACCTTATGTTCATGTGCGAGTATTTTTTAGCACAACTAGGCATTAGGCTAATGAAAAATTGCTTGGAAGTTGATGGATGATTTCAGAAATAATTCCCAAGATGTGTTTCCTACTAGCCTTTTATGTGAAAACAGCAAAAACCTCCAGGGGTTAATATGTTAAAAAGTGCATTTTCATGATGTCACCAAATTTGAATATTCCTTGTGTATTTAATCACTTGTGCATCAACACTGCATATAAATTACAAATTTAGCCATTCCATGACAATTTGCAAAAATATTTCAAAATTCTTGTTAACACATTAACCTCTAGTGCCATGTTTACTGGACAGGAGGTAGTAGCCTACTGCCAAGCTCTGTAGCGTTCAGGTCATGTATGATACACTAATGTGGGTGGTCTTATACTAGAAAGGCAGACAGATTTAGCTCTACAATGGTACCAAATAATCTTGACATTTTAGTTGCACTACAAAATACAGGGAAAAACCTAATTTTTGTGGACCTGTTTTTTTCTTTCAATCACAAGCTTTGCCTGTGGTCAGAATCCAATTTTGTGTCTAAATTTTAGACTTTATGGCCTCAGATGTAAGGCAGACCAGTCTGAAGTGCACACAAACAGGTGAGCCTGTGCAAAAAATAGGATGAGGTGGACATTTTTAATAAAGAGTCTTCTCCATACAAAAAATATAGGTCTGTTAAGCAAAAAAAAAAAGAAACAAGAACTCCAACTTTTCACTTTCTGCTCATGCATGAACAAAATAACCAATGGAAACGTTCAATTTTAGGACAACTAGGCATTGGGTTATGGAAAATTGCTTGGAAATAGTCCCCAATCAGTGTTATTGACATGCTTAGGAATTACAAAGACTCTGCCACTGTATCCAAAGCAACATCTGGGAGTGTCTTTGTACATAGAAGTGTCGGATCCACCATGTTATCAAAACAATCAGCTTTCATATTTGATTTACTGTGAGATTTAAATGTTTTACAATCTGCATTGTTCAATGTACTACTTTATTTTAAGTGTCCTACTACCAAAAAAAACAAAAACAAATAGGGCCTTGTAAAATAAAATCTTTACCTGCTCCTGCCTGTCTGCCTGTGACCACAGTAATCTCATACTTAAATGAGCCATCCTTGCCACACAGGGGTACCATGGAGATTCTCTTCATGTCCAGTCGGTCCAGCAATGCACATACAATGACCATCACAATGTAAAGGAATAGCAAAAGACTGCATGTTATTACTGCTATTGGGTTGGCTGCCACATCCAGTTTCTGTAAGCATTACAAAATACAATAGACAAAATTCAATGAAACATTAAACTTTCATTCTCTTTTAATTTAGAAATTTAAATGTATGTAACTGATCCATGGAAACATAATAAATCATGAATATACAAGCCAAATTTATGACTAAACCTGACTCCAATAATTTAGATCATTATATCATCTAAAACTCATCTAGAATTTTAATCTGAACTAATCAAGACTATACAATCGACCGAGTAAAATCTTGTTAATAAACCTCATGATACAGAATCTGTAACTCCAAAATGGGCATCAAGTAAAATACTACATTAAACCATTAAAAAGCTTGATAACATCTAAACATCTCAGCTTTTAAATCCACCTTGCCAACTGAAATTTGACTGTCATAAATATTCCATAAAAATACTAACCTAGTTGTCACTAAATCATTAAAAGTCTGCATCAAATATATCAAACAGTTTGTATTTTGGTTCCCTCTTTTAACACCCTTCCCCAACCCCATAAAATTCGACTTCAACTCTTGGCACTGAATGACACCAAAAAACAATTGCATGAAAAAGGAAATGGAACAGATAACAATTATAATTATACAAGTTTGAAAACTTAAAATTCTGGCTTAAGCAACAGCTTATGGGGGAAGGGGGGCTGGGATTCATTTTTTAAATACCTAAACTGCTTACTGTTCCACTTTGGCAAACCACACACAAAAGGTGACTAATCAGAGATTCAGGTGCATAATCAACTGTGAAACATAATTGTTTAGAAAAAGACTTTCTTTCTAATAAACCATTACTTTGTATGACTCAGTCATAAAATCATTAAGGTGTTCAAATTTAAATCATAACTAATCCTTTTTAGTTCTTAGAACTTACTGCAAAGTCAGCAAAATCAATTGCATCAAGTGGCATCAGGAAGCTTCCACCATAGGAGGTCATATGGTTACAAGAACAAGCAGTGACAGTAGGGATGGATTCCTCTAAGGAACTACAGCCACTCATATCCCAGGACAAGGTATGAGTATTAAAGTACTGGCATGAGGTGAAAAGCATTCCTATGGAAACATTCACTTTCTTGTCTGGTTCCATGTTGTATATAGCCAAGCTGTATTTGTCTGAGGGGTTGAAGGTGCTGATAAACAGAGACATTTAAAGTGTAATACCAGATAAACATTTAGGCATAAAACCTACATTCAATTAATAGGTCGCATACAACCTAGATAAAATTAATAGGTCATATACATCTACATTAAATTAAAGGGTTATTGGTTTACATCTACACCAAATTAAAAGATTACAAAATAATTAGCATTCATCTCTATTGATGAAATTTAACACTTGAAACAACTTAATAACACAGCTTTTGGCTTGATTTTATTTAGTCTTCATGACAACAAAAAATCAAGTCAATGAGTTTTACTGGTGTACATATTAAATGATTCAAGGTTTCTGGTCATGATGTAATTAATTCTTGTATATCCATGACACTAAGCCATATTAAATTTAAAAAACAATAAAACTACTTTTACATGGGAAAAATATTAAATTCACCAAAAATTCTTTACGACATATTTCTTAAAACTTTTTTCCTAAGAAAATGGAAAGTATATTTGCAAAGAGCATTTTAAATATTGTGTTCATATAATTACCTTGCTGGAATGAAGAAAGTATAAGCTCTGTGGTCATGCTGTTTGGTCATCATGTCCATTGTTATACTTTTAAAGTATCCAGGTGTATAGTCACTTGACTTGGTCTCTTTCTTATTAATTCCAAGATAGACATTCAATGTGCCACTTTGGATGGTAATGTTTCCTGCTTCTTTTTCAGCATTTGAAAGGTAGAATGAAATCTGAACAATAATATGTAAGGCAACCCCTGATGATGCATTCTTTACATTGAGATTTACCAATTTTGAAGCCCCAACATCCAATGTTGATGTTGTAAAAATGTATCCCTCTGTCGGATTGTAACCAGTGGAGTTGATAATACTTCCATTGGTAATGTTATATGTATTTGCCTTGCTACCAAACATGTATATCTTCACTTCTCTGGCTTCATTTAAATCTGAGATTGGAATGTCGCTACTGTTAGTGTACTTGAAACTCATGCTGGCAACTCTGGAATTAATTACATGATTTCCAATGTATTTCCAGTCAAACTGGTTTTTAGATGATTCAACCACAATCTGGAACAACTCCTCTTTGTCTGAGATTTTTCCATCAAGTACATTCACTCCACAGGAAAATAGAGATCCTTCGTTTTGAGGGGCAGTCCAGATATTTTCTTTTAGAACCCTCTGACCCTTGAAGGTGACTCCATTTGACATAACCACATTGACTGGATCTTCTCCTACAAGCTTTGTGGTCAGTGCAATTCCAACAAGTTTCTCTCCACTTTCAAAGCCATCAGCTACTAGCTGTTTAGGGTCAGATGTAGTGGACGAGAGAATATTGTTAATAGAAGGTCTATACTGTAAATAATTCCCAAAGACAGCAGTGATATTGGACTTTGTTATAACATTTGGCGACAAATTGATGGCTTCAACAGTGTTGGTTATGACACCCAGCAGGTTGTCAGGGTTAAAGTCTTCCTGGTCCATTCCCTGTGACACCTTAGAGGTTAGAATCTCAATAAGATGGCTGACAGTATTCATGATGAGGTTCTGGTATTCGTCTGTAAGGATCTCTGTTTCATAATCCTATAAATTTTAAAACATTCAAATCATACCCTGACAAATATTCTCTGCTTCTAAAGCTTATTACAAGTTTTTAAATATTAAGAATGAGAAAGACAGTTGCAAACTGTAATATCCTCCATATGAACCGAATGAGTTGGCATGGGAATGACAAAAGATTAACAATTTATGGCAGGAAACACGTTATTGCACATTCTAAATTGAAAACAATTATAAAGAGTAAAATATTTAGCAAATAGCAGTGAATTTAAGTTATTTAATGGCTGACAACAAATGATTTGTATTATATTCACTTAACTGATTCACAAAGATGAACAACCAATGAAAAAGCATTTATACTGATTCACAAAGACAAACAACCAATGAAAAAGCATTTATACTGATTAACAGAGACAAACAACCAATGAAAAAGCATTTATACTGATTCACAAAGACAAAGAACCAATGAAAAAGCATTTATACTGATTCACAAAGACAAACAACCAATGAAAAAGCATTTATACTGATTCACAAAGGCAAACAACCAATCTAAAAGCATTTATACTGATTCACAAAGACAAACAACGAATCTAAAAGCATTTATACTGATTCACAAAGACAAACAACCAATGAAAAAGCATTTATACTGATTCACAAAGACAAACAACCAATCTAAAAGCATTTATACTGATTCACAAAGACAAACAACCAATGAAAAAGCATTTATACTGATTCACAGAGACAAACAACCAATGAAATAGTATTTAAACTGATTCACAGAGACAAACAACTAATGAAATAGCATTTATACTGATTCACAAAGACAAACAACCAATGAAATAGTATTTATACTGATTCACAAAGACAAACAACCAATCTAAAAGCATTTATACTAATTCACAAAGAAAAACAACCAACTTCAAAGCTTTTATATTGATTCACAAAGATAAATAACCAATGTAAAAGCATTTATTCTGATTTACAAAGACAAACACCTGATGTCAAAACATCTAAACAGATCACAAGCAATGGTATTTTTGCATGTTTATGAAGTTTCCATCATAAAGCATAATAAAATAAGAAATGTTTTCACACCCTTGCAAAGTTGTTTAAACCACAAAAGGTTTAAATATTATTAGTAATTACAAACTTCCAATGTGGGTTGCATAAAACTAAACTTTAGTACTATATACACACTTAATTAAGTCCAACTGTAACAACATAGATCTTGATCCACCATAGGATAATGCACTTAAAGATCAGGGTCTATGTTGTTTTGCATTCCTGATTGATCCTAATAATTTGCGCTGGTCCAGATATGTGGATGTTATATGCAATGGCAGATCTGGATCTGTGAAATTTGCAGTTGGAATCATCTTATCAGTGATTCCATACAGTAACAGAAATTTCATTGTGTGACTTACAGTTAGGAGTTTGAATGCAAATGCCAGTTGCTGTATCTCTGACACTGAATCTATGGGGAGCCCTGTAATTGCTACAGTAACTAGATCTCTGATGGCTGCACGGGTGGTTAGATTTGTGACCGAGGTGTTGGCAGAAGCTGACAAGTCATTTAGCACCATCAGTGTGGATATGATGTACTGAACCAGTAGAGAGGGATTGTTCTGGTTAACAATGTCAAGCAGCTGTGTTTTCATGCTGTCAACCAGATAGTCTAGTTTGGTTTGTCCAGGTCTGAGGGATGGACTTCTAAAATTCAGCAAGCTGTAAAAGAAACAAACATCTTACATATAACTTGTGTATAAAATGATCATTTGGCATTGCAGTGTCTCTACCATTCAAAACTTTGGTCCAAGTCTGCAGAATAGCAGGCTATATGAAGAACAAAATGAATTGGTGAGATATGTCTAGCATAACAAATTGCTCAAGCTACTCTTAAAACATATGAGGTAAAGATTAGATATCTATCATTAGTCAGGCATCATAACAGCTTAAATAGGTTCTGACCATGATAGCTAAACAAAATGCAAAACAAAATTAGAATTGATAGACCAATTACCATTTAGGTTGTGATTAAATTTTCTCCTTTAGCAACAGAATCTGACAAAGAGCATTAAGTAAATGTAAAAAGAGTTTAACGTTAACTACATAATTTCCTTGATGATTTTAAACATGTGCATCATTGTTCGAATTTACCACTATCATGTAGATGCAAGTGAAAAAAGAAATGATTAAATAAAATAGCTGTATATTACCATATACATATAAACTTAAAAAATATGTAATGTAGTTACAGAATATTGATTAATTAATAAGTGGCACATGCTGATAAAACTGACTAAAATAACACGAATGGAGGTTAAAACCATATGTCAAATAATACACACCTCATTGTTAGAATATAATAACTACCTCAAGAATTCAAATATGCCACAAAAAGAAACAAAACAGTTATCTCACCAGCTGTATGCCTCTTTGCTGGCTTCCAGATCATCCTTGATGTAGACAATTACATTGACAGCAGCATCACCTGTATCAGGCCAGGGAGATATATAGAAAGAGATGTTTTCCTGTGTGCCATAATACACAAGGTACTCCTCAACAGCTGTTGCACTGATTGACCTTCTTACTACAACCTCATAGTATACTTCTGACATGTTGTCTGAGTCTTTCCATCCAGTGCACGAGATATTTGACCTCTGTTCTAAGTAGGTGATAGCTGGTGTCTCCAAAATGCATGTTCCACCACTTGGAGGGGGGTTGGAGTCCAATTTAATAGAGGTATATCCATTCTGTCCTGATAAAGCCACTGTCAACTTAAATTTATATGCTGTACCATCATCAAGTACACCTGATTTAATAACCAAATTGGCAGACTGTAGGCCAGTCGTGGTGTCTCCAGGGGACAAACCTACTGCTACACCTGCAGTTGTCTCAACTGTCCAGAGATAGGTGGTTGTGACCCCTGATTGACAGTTTGTGCATTGACCTAATAGAGAAATTTGTGATGTCTTGCTGATCTTATAGTTACTGGTGGCTTGGCATGAGATGCAGGTCACAGCTACAAATGGGGCAGCAGGTGATCCAATTAAAATCTGAAAGTTTTTTAAAAAATGAATCATCACAAAAAGTCTGAAAACATAAATTATAACATTTTTGCATATAACTTTGAAAGAGAATGCTCTGTTTAACCTCATGTCAGTTACAAACTGCACTTGTATGAAGCATCTTTATATGAGAATTAAAAAGACATAAAACATAAACTTCTATTATTACGATGACTTCTGACTAAATTTGATCTGATTGGTTAGATTGTCAAACAGTTTTCAGCATAACATTCTATCACCCTCACTTGCACAGGGTAAATATAAGATTCCAACATTTGTCACTTAATCAACAGTGCTCAAATCAGAGCTAATAACCCTATTTTGATAATGCTTTACAATCTCTAATCAATGATGGACTGCTTTTTCATCTGTCATCTGTCTTTCTGTCAATATTTTCAGCTTGAATTAAATAAAGGTTGTTTGTAGGTATTTGCTTTCTTTGCTTTTAATTATTTTCATTCTTGTGATTTGTATGATTTCAAATCATTTCAGTATGTCATCTAATGATTTAAAATTATCTTTTTATCAGTCTTTTACTTTACCTTTTTTTACACAGTTATAATTCAGCATGATCCTCATACTTTAAAAGCAAAAGAAATAAAAATTCAGATAAAAAAAAAACAATAGCTAACTTTTTACTTAGGTTGTTAAAAAATTTGATAATCCCAGAAAAATTATATTTACCTATGCCTGTGAGATATGAGAGTACAGTCTATATACTGACAAACAAGTTGATTCAAATTGCAAAGGACAAAGATCCTTATCTGCCATAGCATAATGCATGAGCTGATCATGGTCTATGTTGTTTGTTCTATTAATTATTCCAAACAAACTACACAGACCCAAATCAGCCAGCATATCATGATATGGCAGATCTGGGTCTACGCAGCTTGCAGTTTGACCTGTCTTATAAGTGAGTATATACATTATACATTTCTAAAGGTTAATAAATCTTTGTATGAATCTCATGAAAAGACAATACTGTAAATATTGTCACCAGTACCATTGTTGATGCTATTAAAAAATGTATTGATCTATGACAAATCATCCCTAACACATCATCCTCTTGGACAATTGTTCCAAACCCAATTTTTCCACAGTATGGCTTATGCAAAACTATAACAGATTTTACAGGAATTTCTTTTGTAATGACAAACAATCTTAACGAGATATATTTTTCACATTAACAAATGTTGTGCTTGAAAATTTAGTGTTTTAAATTTTCCATTGCCTGAAAAATATAATTTTGTTTTGTCAAAATTTTAAATAATAATAATAATAATAATAATAATATCAATGATAATTGCATATAAAGATACTAAAAGGCAAATTCTATTTCTATCTCGCTTATAGCTTAAAGAACCATTAGATTCATTCTTTGGTGATAATAGTTCTCCAAGATCAAGAAGTAGACTCCAGGATCAAGAAGTAGACTCCAAGATCAAAAAAGTCAACTCTAAGATCAAAAAGTCAATTCTAAGATCAAAAAGTCAACTCTAAGATCAAAAAGTTAACTCCAAGATCAAAGTATGGCAATAACTGTATAAAGGGAGACAATCTAATAAAATATTTCACTTGTCAGTCATGATCTGTTTTCATGTCTACATGATTTTTTACCACATCCTTCATCATTAAGTGTACTTAAAACTCTGCCAAGGTTAGGACAAAGTTTGTAAAATCAGAAATGAGGATCAGTGGTCAGTGGACATCATGGGAGTAAATGCCTTGGGACATATTTTCCTAATGAGTAGTCAGTGGGTTTCATGGAAATGAAGTTTCCAGAGACATATTTTCCTAATGAGTAGTGGATGTCATGGAATCATGGAAATGAACTTTCCTGGGACATGTATTCCTAATGAGTACCCATATGAAAACATATGCATGACTTCATGAATAATCATGAACTCTTCATGAATGTTCATGAAAGTTCTGATGTAATTTGGTAATTTAAAACAAAAAAAAACTAAATTAGTTAATATGTCAAAGTGTACACAATACAGGTGTAAATGACAATGTGATGAAAACAGAAGCAGATCACAGGCACTGGATTCTTGGGAAATTAATGTGTACGCTCACCATAATAACACAATTTAGCTAACTCTCGCTGGTCACAATCTGACCCCTCGATGCCTCCGATCTAATTTATTGATACTATATGCGCATTCAGTCACACATAGCATACACCACTGTAAAGATGACACTCCACATATTTCATTGATTACCATTTATGTAACTGTACTGAATCTGAAGGGTGAATTTCGCAAAAATGTGTATCCATTGCTTTGTGTATTCCACACACTGATAATATTTCCATGGCTCAACTTTCGGTCTACTTAGGCAATAAGCTCCCATTTCATAGGCATGGTAGAGGGGCAGGATATAATCAATAATACGCTCAAGTAAAACTGACAAAAACCAACAATGGTTTCCAAGTCTCCTTTACTG
Organism: Unio pictorum; assembly: GCA_030141615.1. Lineage (NCBI taxonomy): Eukaryota > Metazoa > Mollusca > Bivalvia > Unionida > Unionidae > Unio > Unio pictorum. Next base: position 21,299,118 of record JARLTB010000044.1, read on the forward strand.
TCTTGCAATCAGAGTTAACTTTACATGCAGTTAGGGTAATCGGATACAATGTTTAAATTCTGTGTTAAAACAGGTTTAAGATTTAAACAAACATTAAAGAACATGCAACAGGGACAGCGCTGTTTAGTGATACATTATGTCAATGTATTCACATATTTTTGCTTATGCTGAATAAAAAAAAATTAAATCTATAAAACTTACTTTGATATGACTGGATTGTATTTCTTACACATAAGTTCTTTTATTATTTTAATTGGTCTATAGAAAACATGTAAAAAAAATCACAATGTCTGAATGTTCCTTTCAAGCGTCATAAAGCAAATAAGATTTTGACAGTTTTTAACTGACAAGTCTAACTTTACCAAATTGTGATAAAGATAGTAATATAACTTCACTTACAATCTGAGTAGCTGTGCCACTAATTCTGCCAGTAGCAGACACAATAACACTGATGCTGTAGTTCTGTCCTAACACTGTGGAACCAGCAGGTATGCTGATGGTTGCACTGCTTCTTCCATTCACATAGGTACACATGTCTGAAGTAGATGCCTGAAAATAAATATGACAGAATTTGGTAACATATAAGGCTTAAAACAATAATACATTATGTAATTGTTGAAAAATCTCATCTGGAAAAAAACAACATATTAAGCACCAGTCATGTGTTAATCAAAATGACATTTAATATAAAATTATAAACTATGGCATCAACATCTTCAAAGTATGCCATATGCATTCATTTATAGCTGAGTCCAAATGAAAACACCACAAAGCCAGACACCAGCTGATGGGGGTCTGTGCAGTTTGCCATTGAACAAACAAAAGAGATCCTAATCTGCTACTGCAACATTAGATTAAAGTCTATGCTGTTTGCAGTTGGACTTTTAAATGAATATATATGGCATTCTAATCTCTAAGCACAACATCTTAAATCTTTTTTTCTGATTGATCAGTTTAAGAATGAAAATATTTCTATATAGGATAATTTAACCCTGACTAAAACGTTAGCACTCTTAATAGGGAACCATGGTAGCTCAGTTTATAAAATGGGTTTTGGTACCAAACTAGGCCAGCCTCAGGGCTCGGGCTGCCTCAGTGTGGTCTTTCAAAAGTAACTTAGCACCCATTTCCTTGGCATGATCTAACCAATAATGTTAAAAGGGCTGTTTAAACTAACAACAAATCTATTACTTAAACTTACTGATGGATTTGTCCATGAGCAGGTCCAATTATAAGTCATCACTGTGTTAGCCAAATTGTCTGCGTCATAGGAGGTGCTGGCATCAAGCATGAAGGCTATCCCTGCTGGATAGAGAGACTCGCTTCCACTGACAAGAAGGGCCTGCAGCGCCGAGTCCACAATGTTCAGAGAAAAGTTTACACTAGATGTAAGCGGGGTGTCTGGATAGCTGACAGTGAAAATAACACAATATGTTCCATATTTCAATGCTGAGGCTGGAATAGCAAATTGCGGTGTTGATGTGATGACTTTACTGACCAGTGTTACTGCAGATCCTAGTGCTGTACTGTTGCAGATGTTTTCATATATTTTCCATTGGTTGGTAGCTGTGTACTGGATACAGTCATGGTTGTTGACAATGACTTCAAACTCCACTGAACGGGACCTTAATGTTGTCCTGCTGTCTCGCCCTACAATTTGGGCATATGGTTGGTCACAGCGAAGCTCATCCAGACTGAACAAAATAACCTTAGAAACACTATTTATATCATTGTAGACTATCACAGTCAAGGTATAGTTACCTTTCACAGTAAATATTTTATCTAGGGATGGTGCTGTAGTTGTGACATTTTCTCCATTAGAAAAGGACCATAGGTAATAGCAGTTGTCAACATTGGTTCCTCTGATAGTGAAGGTGACTGTGTAATTTGTAAACAGATAGGTTGATAAATGAATTGTCACATTACTTATCATTCCGATGACGGGAATTATGCACTGATAAGTGTCAGAACTGACCAAATTACTGCCATTAACTTGCACTGAGTAATTCCCAGCCTCTGTGAACGTATGTATCAGGGTAGTACCGTGAACAATTTCACTGGATGCTGCGGAGATGGACAAGGTCCAGACAAAGCTGATATTTGTTCCTGCATCAAAAATGGCAATAAGAGTTAATGGTTGTGTTGTGTTCCATCTTTTGGCACAGTTGCCAACAGTCAGATTTCTGATAGGATCTTGCACAAGGAGTCTCAGGTCTGCACTGTGAGTTGAAATATTGTTAAAGGCAATTACATTAATACTGTGCATTCCAGCAGTAAAAGTGGATGGTATTGTGCCATTCTCATTGAAAATTAATGCACCTCCATCTATGGTCCAGTTAAATTTGATGTACAACAAATCCATTAGAGATGTAGTAAATGTAACCATCTGTCCAGTTTTGGCTGGGTTGACATCTGCATTTAATGTAAAGACTGGAATCTCGTTTTCCACAAAAACTAACATGGATGTGGTTTCTGCACTGACCAAATTTTGAACTTTCAAAGTCACATTATAGACACTTTGATTTGAAAATGTATTACTCAAATTCTGTGATATAATGGAGTAATCTAAGACTCCGTCATGGGACACACTCCAGTAATACTGCAGATTATCTCCCATTACAACAGTAGCTGTACAAATTAGTGTTTCACTTGTTGCAATGTAGGGTTTCTGTCTCGCTGTTGGCCAAGTACATGTCATATTCACACCCGAAATAATTTCCTGGACTTCTACAGATTTAGATGCTTGTTCTGTATTGATATTATTTGTAGCAGTGACCATGAGATTGTACTTTCCTAATTGTGATGGAGTCCAGACTGATGTGCCATTTCTACCACTGCTGAATACACTTGTAACTCCTGATGCATTTTGTGACCATGTGTAATTGATATTGTTGCCTGATGTTACACTGGCAGTCAGAAGCAAGGACATATCAGGTGTAATTGCAGCAGATGAGACATTTGAAGTCAGAACAAGACCATCAATTTGCTCTTCAATGTATATAGTTGTTGTTGCTGTTGAAGAGCTTATTGAATTCATGCATCTTAAAACAACGGTGTAATATTTAGCTGACAAGTTATCAAATGTATACACAGTATCTTTTGCATTTTTATTGTGAACCAAGGCACTCTCTTTCCTGATAACCCAGCTATAATTCACATCATCATCTGTGTTTAAATCAGCATAGAAATAAACACTGACATTAAAAGGAGCATAATTTATGTTGGTAAGATTTGATTTAATTAACACATATTCTATCTTCTCCACAATACGGATAGTAACATTTGCTGAAGCACTACTAATATCATTTGAAGCTGTTACTTTACAGATCTGGTATCCTTTTGTTGTGAAGTTAAATGTAATTGAAGAAGATGTTCCATTTTGAGCTATACAAGAGTTGCATGGAATCCATTCATACGATTTGATTGAAATACCAGCTGGAGTAACAAAAGCGCTGAATGTAACAGCTGTATTTGTAGCTGAAAGATAGGCTGATGGATGAATTGTAACCTGATTGATGCTGGGTTCCACGGTCACATTGATGCTGACAGAAGATGATCCTACACTGTTACTTGCATTGACTGTCACAGTATATGTGGCTTCAACAGAGTAAGCAGTCATCTGTGCACTTCCAAATAAGCCAGACTTTCCTCCTCCTAGGTCCCAGATATAGGTAACATTATCTCCTGCAGAGACACTAGCAGTGAATGTTACAGTGGAATTTATGCCTATATAATAGAGACCTTTTGCAGAGTTATAAATACATTGTTGACACACAATTGCTAAACCAGAGATGAACGTTTGAACTTGAATGTCTGTTGACAAACTGGTGGATGAAAGAATATTAGAGACTGTTGCATTCACTTGGATTACACCTGGTAAGCTTACAATGACTGTAAAGCTATTATTTGTCATGTTGTGAATGCTGCCACCATGAGTCCAAAGGTATGTCAAATTGGAACCCTCTGTTGTAACAACGGTGGCAGTTGCTATTGATACTCCTCCACTTGGCAGTCCAATAGGACCATTATTGCTGATTTTGGCTCCAGCTATTTTCTCTATAACACAAACAGACCTGCTCTCTGAGGCTGTAGTTGTCCCATCAGAAACCGTAAGTGTTACAGTCATCTGTCCTGGCAATGTGTAGGACTTGTTATAAGTTTTCATATTAGAACTTGTCCCATCTCCAAAAGACCAATTAAAGGTCAGAAGAGATGGCTTGTAATGCAAAGCCTCGACCTTAAAATTTTGGGATTCTTTGGTGGCAAAACAACCAGCTGGTGTGTCAGCAGTAAGTTCCAGTGTAATATTGTCGATGACATAGGCTGTGATTGTCTGATTCATTGAACTAAAAATATTGTAGGCAACAACAGTAACATCATATTTTCCTTTATTAATGAAAGTATAGCTGTATGTAGGACTTGCCACTGTATCGTTGAATAATGAACAAGAGAAATTGTACAACATATTTGTTCCTGCCATGGTTGTTAGAGTAAATACTGAAGGTTGTGTCAGAAGGGTTGGTCCATCATAAACAAGTTCTAATCCCTGTACCTTTTCTATTGCTGTAACAGTTACAAAGACAGTTTGCTGGCTGACTGTGTTACTGATAAGGACAGTGACATTGTAACTTTTGGCTGATGTAAATGTTTTGGCTCTTGAAGAATCATTTGTTGGTCCAGACGAGGAAGACCCATCATTGAAGTCCCAAGTATATGTTATGTCACAGTATGAACCAGGGAATGCTGGAACTGTTACAGCAAAATTGACGGAGCTTCCAACAATGAACTCATTAAATGAAGCTGCAACAGATGCAGAGGCCGGAATAGAATTGCAGACTGTAATGTTCACAGAGAGGGACTGTTCCTCGAATGCATCCTTCACAGTCAATGTGGCTGTGTATATGCCAACTGAGAAAAAAGTTTTGTTTTCACTAGAGTACAGAGTTGAGTTTGATGTTATAATGGTTACAGATGTGCTGCTACTCCCATCACCAAAATTCCACCCAACTGTCACCTCTGCTCCAGTAGACACACCCACTGATATTGAAAGCATATAATTTTGGCTGACTGCTGCCAAGTATGAAGTAGTTGTAAACTTGAGGTTAGTGAAGCCAGCTGCTGGTTTTACATCTATAGATTTCCAAGCTCCTAATGTAGATCCCAACTTGTTCACTGCCATGACTGTTACATTATATGTGCCAGCACTGTTGAACAAGTACTGCATTGATGACCCAGAGAATCCAGTTACATTTGTGCCATTTACAGCATAATAATAATGGTGCACATCACCCACAACTCCATACACACTGAATGAGCCATTTTCTCCTACTCGCATTGGATTGGAGGCTCCTGTTTGGTTCAGACTGATTGATGTTAAAGGTGCCAGCTTGACTAGGTCAACAAAAAGGATCTTGTAACTGACCGAGTTGGATATATTGACACTAATTAGAGTAGTCATGTCCCCAAAACCAAATCTGTAGGACATTGATGAAAATGGGGTACTTGACCAGTATAATGTGGTATTACAATCTTCCACAGCTGCTGATGCTACAGATGCTGGGCAACTTGATGAGAAACTGACTGATATACTTCGATCAAGACTCCATATGGATGACAGACTGCTTCCCATTCCAGCTCTGACAGTTAAATCATATACTTTATCATATTCCACATACACTGTGCCCTCTGATCCTATAGTTGCAGCTGGCTCCAATTTTGCAGGGTAAACCCACACCACACTAGCCACTGGTTCAATTAGATCAATAGTGAAGGATTTCTTGTCATTGCTCTCTGGGATCTCAATCTTCACTGTATACTGACCAACAGAACTAAAATATGCCAAGTTGGAAGGAATGTCTACTTCCTGTGTTGATGCATATACAGCCTGAAAATAGCAGGTCATGCTCTGCTTGGAAGACACTGTCACGTCATAGCCTTTTGTCAGCCAACTTGCATATGGAACTGCATAATAATCATCGTCTAATGTACTTGTTACTGTGCATTTAATTGGGATTGAAGAGCTTTCAACCTGAAATCCAAGAATATCAAGCTCCTTGACAGCTATATCACTTGAGATGGTGTAAGTCTGTTCAGGACCAGCATCGACGTTAACCATGGTCTGTCCAATCAGATGATATGTTGGAACTATGCCTGTACCACAGGTGTAAGATTTACTGCGGCAGCTGCATATCTCATAATATGGCAAGGAAGTATTGGTTATATAGCATGGATTCTTGTCGTCTGGTGAGGCCAATGTTTGGCACTTCAAAACAGATGAGGAACTTGGGCTGCATGAAGAATAGGCTACCCCAGATATGCAAGCTGAAACAGAAATTAGAAAACTTTTATTTAATTTAAACATTACCAGTGAAAGGACCTAATCTTCTGCAGAAATGTAGATATGAGGAAATGAAAAACATTCCATTGTACTCTATTGTTCAGGTTAAGCATCACTACAACAAAAGTAGTAAATGATATTTTACAATATGCTCCATTGATGTATTCCGTATACAAGTAATTCTACATAATACATAAAATGGTTGTTCTTTATCTCAGATCTTTAAAAAAAATACAGTAATTTGACCCTACCTGGCTGTATGACATAGCTTGATGTGCATGTTGGTCTGTACACCTGCAGGATAACTTTAGCAGAGGTTGAAAGAGGTTTAGCATGGAAATTCCAGCTGCGAATTGTTCCTGATCTAGAGAACCATAAACCTGAAATACATTATGAACAATTGCTGAAGAATTGAAGGACGGCAAAACATCTTAGTTTTTTAATATTAATTATGAACAGATAGAATGAAACTTCAGTAAGCACAATTGATAACATTATGCTGTCCAATACTATTATGCTGTCCAATAATATTATGTTATTAAAAAACAGTATGCTGTGAAATAATAATATTATGCTCTTCAATAACCTCAGATTTAAATAAGCCATGTTACCAGCTGTTAAAAAAATTTTTTGAAAATGCTTAAAAATTAGAAATCTTTTGGTGATATCTCACATGAAACCTATCTTGCAAAAGTAAGGAATCTCCAGCAGAATTATTTCACAGAGAGGGATGTAACAAAGCTAAGGAGGCATTTGCCAAAATTAACTCATTAACCCTCAGAGTGTCTTTCCATTTTCACCTGAAATGGGGGTAGTAAATGCATATGTGGGGTTACTTCTGACTACATCTGAATACATCTACTTCCAAGATATTTTCATTTTGTCTGATGCTTAGGTGTATAAAAGACCCATTTTGCTTACATATGTACAGAAGGATACAATTTATACTTTTTTTATCATATTGGACCCATGATTTTTGTGTCTCTATCACTTTTACTCAAAATCTCAGACTTATTCTACTTTTTGCAAAGGTTCACCTGTCCATGTGCAGTACGGACTAAAACAATCAGGTACAAAAATTATATTGTTCCCAATGTATTTTGTAATACAAGTAGAAAAAAGTCCATATTGTTTGGTATCATTGTTGAACTTCATCTATCTACTTTTCGTTAACATCATCCATTTTGGCGTATCATAAATGAGGTTGATTGTACAAAGCTCAGAGTTTAGGAACAACCTCTTGATGCATGAACATGTCATGTGGTGTTTTGAGTTAAGACAACTTCAAAAGCAAAACATCAAATCTTACAGATGATATTAATAATGTCTGTAATTATGAAGTTCACTAATAAAAACAGTTAAACTAAGCATTGCAAAGAAATTAAAAATCCTCATTCAAAAATATTTCAGGTAATATATTTAAGAAATCATAATAAACTGTACCTGATGTAACTTGATAAAATAGACATGTGATAACTGCACATTGTTCAACCAGACATACCCATGTTAATAAGATTTATAACACATCTCTGTTAGGCAGTCAATATTGTTCAATAAGCTTAAGTATGGTGTAATAAAATATCATATAATGCTATTGTCAACCTGGAAAACATGAATTAAAAAATTAAAAGGTATGATCTATGAAAGGAAACATTATGTTCAACTAAACACTTAGAACATAGTAACCTCCATTACAAAAACTGTTTTCAAACTCTATATAAGTCAATGACTCCTTCTAGATATCCCAACACAATGTAGGTTCTTATTTGGCTTTTTTAAGATGGGCATTTCACATGGTGGCAATCATCTATTCCAATAATACTTGAATCATGTCCAATAAATAAATTTATTTCCTTATTTGCTTATTTCCAGGCATGGCCAAGAATCTGATTGTTTTATCGTTATGTATAGATTAAATGAACTTTTAAGAAGCTGTTTAACTCTTCTGTCTTCAAGCATTTCTGTCTCTTGGATGACATTTCTAGATAATGTAATAATATACAAGCAAAGGCTTGATTAAAACAAGGGCAGTTTAAAGTGTATGAAGTATTCCTGTAGGTTTGTCTGATTTCCTTATGAACTCCACTAAATCTAATTTGAAATTTAAAACGCAGATCCTGACAAAACCCAGACAAGACAATATCCTGTTTAGACCCCATCAATGGTATTTTAATATTTGGTGCTATTATAATTTCAGATTATTTTAGTAACACTAACAGTTAAATCATATGTTTGCAGAGAAGTTTTAAGCTAACATTTTGAAACAGGCATGAAATGTTCATCTGTGTCAAATTAACAAGGGCCCAAATTCAATACATTCATTTCATGGAGTTTAGAATTATTCAAGTATTGTTAAATAAATAAGATATGATAAGAACTTACCAGGGAAAATATGCACAGTAGAAGTGGATGAGCCAGTAAACACTGAAACCTCAGATAGGCTGACAAGACTTTGTCCCTCAGGTATATCCAGGTCATATCTTCCAGCAATATAGGTAGGTACAGTTTTCCGGTCTGTTAAAAAAAAATAGTCAATCATAATGGATGTGAAACTAAAATGTAAATCTCCTGAAGTGGAATTGGCTTGTCAGTTTGACAATTTTCTTTGATACCCTTTCATGAACATGTCACATTAATTGAAATATTACTGACATGTAACCACAATAAAATGCCCTCTTGAATAGACTCCAATATTTTCATTTAAACATCCAAAGATGTTCAAACCTTGCACTCCAGACAGGGATTCTGGCCTCTAACTTGCCATTTTCCATGCCATGACAATAATCTTTGACCTTGCTGTATGCCATGACAATGGCCTTTGACCTTGACTATGACTCACAATATACCATCTAAATAGAATATATAAGTGGACAAAGTTTCAGAAAATTCTCTCCTTGACTTGCACATTGATGTGAGACAAGAAAATTTTAATGGAAAGATAATGATATAACATAATTAATAAACCTAATCTATGACAAGCATATGAAAAATAATTTCATTAAAAAAATTATTCATGAAATTCTGTTTGCAAAAGTAAAACAATAACTTACTGTTGAGATTATACTGGCAAACATAACCTCTGCCAGAATTGCAGTTAACACTGAGCCAGGCAGTTCTGTTTGTTACAGCACAATCATAGGACCAATTTCCACTCATTAAGTTAAAATCTGATGAGGGATCAAAGCTTGTGCCATCTACCCAGACTTTATAACCTTCAAGTACTCTATCAGATAGTCCTATCCATGCTTCATTAATGGCAGCACTGCAAAAATACAAAATATTCAGGCATGAGAATGTTAAAGGATGTCTAATTCAGAACCATTTTAAAATGTACCTCGTACAGTGTTTCTAACTGCAAGGAAGACATGACCCTACCTTTTTGATTTTCTTTATTTTTGGCTTGAGTAACAAATTTACTACCATATATACTCGCATATAAATCAAGTCCATCGGCATACTGCATAGACTCTGATCTGCCCTCACATAATGCACCTGCAGACCTGGGTCTGTGCAGCGTATTAGAAGTAATGAGTAGAACAAACAACATAAACCCTGATCTGTAGATGCATTATGACATGGCAGATTAGGAATATTGATGTTTGCTCTTTGACTTTACTTATAAGCGAGTAATTATGGTAGGTATGTGCATCTTGCATTATAATGATACTAGATCAGCAAGGAAAGATACACTTAAGGTATTTCCCATCGTTACTTTAATGCACAATCCAGAATCCCAGATTTTCAGGGAAATTATCAAGTATGTAAAATACATGTAAAACCATCTGAGTCACTGAATTATTCATCAATTAGTTGAGCCAATGAAGTTGTGTGTTAAATCTAAACTATGTGACTGAGTGAATGATTGACTGAATCAATGACTAAAGTATATAAAATACTGCAATGTCAGGATGACATTTTTGGCAGCAAAATAGATGAAGTTACTGACACTCTGAAATCTTGGCTAATTTAATCAAGCTTGGAGAGAGCAGCTAATTGATAAAATAAAGTCAGTGTCATCATTCAGCAAAATAGTCTTGATATAGTTAGTACGACAAGGACTGCTTTATTTAAAGCCTACAGAATTGGTAATAAAGTGTACCACATACTTGAACTTAAGACAAACTTTAATCATCATAAATACCCCAAGCTTTTGAAATAAACCACCATCTCTAGAACATGACCCGACATCAAGTCATGAAATCTTTATTATTACATATACAAATATTTAGTTTTGCCAAAATATATTTGAAAATATCACTAAAAGAAAGACAATAACAATGGCTGCCTGTGTATAGTTAGTACTGTAACAATGCATTGATGGGATAATGAGCAGATGAGCAGACGGATGAACTATATCACACTATCCTTGTTGCTTCAGATAACAATGAGGATATAAAAATTTAACAAAAGGCAACCGATTTGAAGCAAGATCAATTCAATGAACAGATTTCACTCATTGTAAAATTTGTTCAAACTTGATGGCAAAAGCCTATATTCAATGTTAATCCAAACTGGATTGTAAATATGTTTTTCGCGGTGATAACAAGCATGTATTGAGAGATGTACAACATGTTAACAGATGATGCATTATACACACAGGGCCATACAATAATTTCACTTGAGCTCACAACCAACTGAGGAAAAAAAACTCATTAAAATAATGTAATGAATTCTTTTTTTTTAACATTTAACCAGGTATTTTAAAGACCCAGGTAAGACCCAGGTATTTTAAAGACCCAGGTAATTCCCAGGTATTTTAAAGACCCAGGTAAAACCCAGGTATTTTAAAGACCCAGGTATTTTAAAGACCCAGGTAAGACCCAGATATTTTAAAGACCCAGGTAAGACCCAGGTATTTTAAAGACCCAGGTAACATCCAGGTATTTTAAAGACCCAGGTAAGACCCAGGTATTTTAAAGACCCAGGTAAGACCCAGGTATTTTAAAGACCCAGGTATTTTAAAGACCCATTCTGTGGATAAAATAATTAGTTCCATTTCCCAATGCAAGATTTTAGAGCAGGACATTTTTGTTGACAAACCCATAAATAATTATACATAATGATACCCATGATAATACTGTCTCCATGTGCTTATAAGATGAATAAAACTGCAAACTACACAGACCCAGATCTGCCAGCACCTAACATGCTGGCAGGTCTGGGTCAAGGCAATTTGTTTGGAGTTCTCAGTAGAACAAATGGGACAGACCCTGATCTGCTAGCACATACATGTAACATGATGGCAGATCAGGATCGATATTGTTTCCTTTTGGACTTCCTTATAAGCAGGTAAATGGTAAATGGACTGACTGCACAAGAGTACCTTGTTAAAAGACTTGCAACTATGTTCTGGACATCTACAGAGTTGATGATGGCAAGTTCTCCATTGGGGTAAGAAGTTTCACAGCTGCTGCGAGCTGTGTTCCAGTTAGCTGATAGGTTATTGACTATAAAGCATTGGTCATTGTTGTAGACACTGCCTCCATATGGACATGCCATCGAATCTGGGATGCAAAAGAAAAAAATCCATTCAGCATAAAAGCATAAAAAAACTTTGAGAGCACTTGCTACTTGAGCAAACTTTGATGTAAAGTATTATTTTCCATTGCCAGGTCAATTTTATTTATACAGCAACTGATGGATGGATGGATGGACGGACAGACAGACAGACATACAGACGGATGGACAGACAGACAGACAGACAGACAGACAGACAGACAGACAGACAGATAGATAGATAGATAGATAGACAGATAGATAGACAGATGGAAAGATTGATGGATAAATACTGATGCCTCAAAGGACATAGTACACTGTATATTTTTTTGTGTTAATTTATATTTAAAGTTATGTGAACCACTTTGTAAACTGATAGTATTTCTCCATAAGTTCATTTTTTCCTTGAATATGTGTCTGTCTCCTGGTCTTCAATTTTCAATGCTCTATAAGTACACAACCTGAAACTCATGGCTAAAGGGTAACTAATTTAATTTACTTGTCTCTTTGTATGAATTAAAAGGTACTTAATCAACATGCTGGAACAATTGTCAATTGTGCTGAATTTCGAAATCAACATATATTTGTAAAATTTTAATTGGTAAACCTGTGATGGAAAGTTAAAAAAAAATGGGTCATGCTTGGTGGTTTTCTTGGCTTAATATTTCAAAATGGCTCCATATTTAGAAGTCAGTTTAATTAACAGCCTCCATCAATACCCTCATTTTCTAAGGAACCTGAACTCGGAGTCTTTTATTAAAGGTAGTGGCATTAAAGCATGTAAATGTTGATATCAATGAATATACCAGAAGGGGTGATTTTTTAATATGTGGTGGAGGTGGCAGCTGGTTGGGAGTGGATACTTATGTTAGTAAATAGGTTATGAAAACAAGGTCAGCTTTCACGTTCTCCTCAAGCAGATTTTATATCCAAATAAATACTGGACCTGTTTGATGAAATATTTAATCATGGGATGAAAGTTATTCGTAAATTAAACAAATATTTTAAAATTGCCACCTAATTCAATCTGTTTCATTTCTATATCATGAATGAATCGGCAACAGTTTGGATGTTAATAAGGTGCTTCAATGAGAATTTTTTTTGCTGGTGTCATCCCATAAAAATATTGGTATGCAAAGATGCCATTGTAGAGCCCATAATACAGTCCTAATGACGTTTTTTGTTGTGTTAAATACAAAATTGTTAAACTTGAGAACATACATTCAAAGTTTGACTGAAAAGAATGTAAGAGGGGATTTAGAATCAAGTAAATTATCTTAGGTCTAGTTCATCTAACCCATGATTCCTTGCTGGCTGTAATACCTTCCTCATGTGGAATGTTGGTGTGATACTATGTAGTATCATAAAAAGATATGAAGGCCGTTTTTACATGAAAGGTTGATGGTGACAATCAACAAAATTAGACTTTTTCTGTCAGTTGGTTGTTTCTGGAAATAATTGGCATCCCTGGGTTCCCTCTTTGTGCATTGCAGGGAGTAAACAAAATACTGATAGGATGTAAGTTAGTATTTTGTTGTCAATGTGTCTGTTATGCACCATGTATATCTTTTAATGTCTGACAAATACTCTGACCATGTTCAGCTGTTGAGTCATGACTGACCTCTGTAAAATGTCTCATCCAAAAGATGCTGTTTGCTTCAGTGATATAGTCTGAAGAATAGATGGCAGTAACAGAGGACCTCTTGTCTTCTGATTTGATGCAGACAAATTCATAATGACAATAGAGGACCTATTGCCTGCTGGTTTGATATAGCCCGACAAATTCCTGATGACAACAGAGGATTTCTTTTCTTCTGGTTTGATGCAAATTCATAATGACAATAGAGGACCTATTTTCTACTGGTTTAATATAGTCAGACAAATTCCTGATGACAACACAGGACCTCTTGTCTCATGGTTTGATAATAACATCATCACTTGTAGCTACATTTTTTTCCTGTAAGGTTAAATTGTCCTTTTTGGTATGGCTAAATAAATTATACATTTTGTCATTTTCCAGCACTGTCAAGAGTCACTATAAAGCTATAACTTTACTTAAGTGGGGTTGGGGTGGAACATAACTGCATTTTGGAAAGAATTTATGAGACTCATCAGCAGTGACCTTCAAATCTCCAGGAATTTCCCTTAACATTTCCTTGGTTTTCATTCACAAATGAGACCACAAGGTATGACCCAGAGATCCCAATCTGACATGTACCTAGACCTATATAAAATTATCCAATTTTTACTTGGTCTCAACAGAAAATCCCATTACCCACCTGCACCCCACCTCAGTGAAACTTCCTCTATAAAAGAACTAAACAGTCACTTGCTTCCTCTGGTCAACTGGCTGATATTTTGTAAGGCAAACAAATGTGTTTCTGGTCAGCCATCCCATTTCTCATTGACATCTCTATCACTTTTTCCCCTCAGTGGTAAAAGAAATTACGTTAAATATTTACATATATAATGTTTACAAAAATATACCAACCTACTGTAGTTTTAGAACCAGTACAAAAGGACATTTACATTTCTGGGGTCTAACCAAACCATGGATTTTTGTTGCCTTAAGTAGTCACTCAAACATATCCATTATATCAAATAAGTGTTTTCCAAAGAAAGTCATTACTAAGGTAAAGATGTCATGTAAAGTAATATAAAAAAATGACAATATTATTATCCTGCTTATTTTCAAGTCAATACATCAGAGTTATCTTTCCATTATTATTTAAGAAAATGTATTGTCAAAACAAATTATTATTATTATACATTATTATACACAGTCACAGCAGCAGCAACAACAACAACAATGATAATAACAACAACAATGTTTGAAGTACATGTATTTAATAAGATGGCTCACTGAACTGCCAATTATCTGACCCATTTTATGAGATCAATTTGGCCTTTTCTCATTGTAGGTTGTTTACAAAAAGTTAGAATGTACATACAGATTGAATCACAATATCCCCATATCTTTTCAAAGCATGGACAAAAAATTAATTACACTTATATAATTATATCCTTATAATAGTTATATCTTTACATTAATTAAAGTTAAGTACCGGCAACATTTATGGACTATCAGCTTATAACTGAGATTTATCCTACACAAATTTCAAAGACGATAGGGCCAGGAGAAAAGCACTATCACAAAATATTAATGGAAACCAATACAGGCTTTGAAAGTTTACAAAAACAACATAATGCAATCAATATGTCTGTCTTGATTTCATGGATGAGACAAAATGTATAAGAATTTTGCAAACCTTTTTGACATATGTATGTACTGGCTGTAGTACAGGGTGTAGTGGTCAATTTTGCTGTACTAGCTTGTATGATGATGCAATCCCCACTTGTTGAGTCCACCAAATCTGAGTTGGAAAAATAGGTCTTTTGTCCACTGGCAACCCACTGGTAGATACCTGCCACCTTCATCCCATTGGTCAGAACATTATATGAGGAACCTAGCAGTTATAGAAAGAAAGAAATAAAATATAACCCAACAAAGTCAAGATAATTTTCTGTTCTCTTTTTTACAGTACCAATTAATCTTTTGTGTGACCTGTATTTTGTTAACGCTGATGTTCATTTCAGTTCACAGAACAAGAATTAGGCTACACTGATACCAAATGTGTTAGGATTATTTTAAAGTAATAGACTAGACCTAGGGCAAATTAACCATTTACACACACACACACACACACACACACACACACACACACACACACACATCTATGCTGTAACAAGAGCATCTTTGTCAAACTGGTACAAGTAAGTGATGATATCCTCAGTTAATGATGATATTAAATAATGAAACAAAATTCTTTTGCTTCTTAGCATTTTATGAGCCACTAACATAAATGTCTGACATGTCATCATGACTCATGACCAAATTTTTCAGCTAAATACAAGTTACATGTAACTGACATGGTTCATAAAATAGAAAAAGAACAGTACTGTAAAAAGTCACATATCAAAAGATAAATTAGGGAGATACGTTTAAATTTCATGCAAATCAATGAAATAAAAGACAGTGTTTCTACCCATTTGAAGTGTTCACCACACTTAGTACTACCGTCATGGAGTGTTCACTACCCTATGTACCACCTTTATTGAGTGTTCACTACCTTATGTATTACCCTTATGGAGTGTATACTACCCTAAATATTACCCTTATGGAGTGTATACTAATCTATCTGCTAAATATGAGGACTCAATCTGATGGTGGAACCACTACAGAATTGAGTGTACTGAAAAGGGACTTCCCTCTATAACCTTTAATAGTAGGCATGTAAAATTCTGTCTCCTTGAAAGAAAGAAGTTGGCCAATGCACAGAAGATAGCTAGGATAAAGTGCTTCCTGCTGTTACAAATGGTTCTTTACTTTGCATTAAAAATAATGGAAGCAGAGACCATATTTGCTGTAACAGAATGTCCATACAACCAACCCATCAAGGACATTGCAGAAACATGATGCAGAGACTATTGCTAGCTACTAGAATACACACACATGGAGTCAGTCTGAAAGGAAGGAAGTACACAATCCCACCAATACTGAAGATAGTCACTACCCAGACCATCAAAATCAGGACTGAGGAGATGAAAATGAGGTTGCTGTTATTGTTGTCCCATCTCATCTTTACAAATCCACCAGAGTTGTCTGCAGTCAGAGAACGTGACTCTTCTACAAGCGCCATCTGATGCTGTGAATATTCTTAAAGGACATATTAGCCTGTTTTAGACTTACTGTACCAATATATTCCTGTTGTGAAGAATATGGTGGATTCAGAGCATGACCTCTTCTGCAGTTTTCAGTTTCTTTACGTAGGAGGGGTCCAAATTTTCAAGCAAAAGCAAAAGGGAGATGAATACCTTTTTAACCTTGAGGTGGCTTACTGCTAATGTGTTGTCTCTTGAGACCCACATACAATGACCCAATAAAGTTAACACATCACTTAAGGGCCTGAAATTCTACCAAAGTCCCAAGTTATTTAAATGAAGGGATGCTAGCATCTTCCTGGGATGTGGTTACTGAAAGGACTACATCTTCTGGCCCCAACCATAATCTTATGAAGCATCATGCAGAAAAGAGTGGGGTCATGTCTGTGGACTGGAACATTGGTCCACCAATATCAGTCATGAATGAACCATCCAACTCAGGTGGTGCTGAAAATCAGATCCCTGGGGGATCCATGTACATAAAGGGGTCCTTGTATGGCTGTCAGTTTGCCAGGATAGAACTCCAGAGGGCACAAGGAAAAAACACTTCCGAATGAGACCAAGTCTAAACCAGGAAGGAATCTCTGAGGATATTGAGTACCACAAGTTAGCAAAGACTGGAATCACTAGAGACCTCAGGTGGGCTGTGACTGCCCCATAATCTTGGTGAAAATGATGGAAGCAGAAGCAAGTTTAAACAAAAGAACTCACAATTAGGATACTTCAGGTCAATCACAGAATTGGAGCCATTTCCTATGTATTGGGAAGAGTGGATATAAAGAAACACTTCTTATGATAATGGAGACTGCAAAGTGGAAGAGCCTTATGGCAGGTCTGAGTAAAACAGTCCTATCCATTTTTTTTCGTATATTCAGTACAGTATGACTGTAGTATGTGCAGTTTCATATTTTTTATATTACTACATGTTAAAATATCACTTTATGTGATTCTGATTGGCCCAAATAAGGCCATTATATTTTTGTGTAGTATTGTCTTTACTGATTGGCTGCAATCACAGAGAAACTTTTCTAACCCCGAATTCTGGAATTTTTTTTAAAGAACATTTTTGGCTGCCATTTATTTCATTAGACTTGCAAAAGGGAATCAGAAACAAATGGTCTTATCTGTTTCAAAATGGCCAATTACCCCCACAGGGGTTTGTTATGTCATGTATAACATATCACAACATGAAAAATGTTCATAAAGTCCTCTATAATGCATCCTTAAGGCGGAAAGGTCAATTATAAAGTCAAGAGTTCCCACGTTTCAAGAAAACAAATAATTCAGGAAATAAGAAGGCCTTGTTGTTTACTGCCTTCTCTACAACAACCTTCTGCAGAAGAGTGTGTACCTTATTCCATTAACTGTAACAGATTGGATTTGTGAAGAAAATGGGGATCCATAGTAGTGGAGGACATTCCTTAGAAGCATAAGTGATATCCCTCCTTCTAGGTACAATAGTCTGCATAGTGTACATGATACTCAACTAAACCCTTGTCAAACAGAGTTAATCAATCTTCCTTTGAGAATGATGATAAAAGGCAGGAATATGAGGAGAGGAACAGGTTCTAAGGGCCAGATCCACATTCACACAATCTTTGAGGTGGGGCCCGTGTGGCCAAGTGGTCAAAAGCGCTCTCCATTATGAATCACCGCCATCTCACCTCTGTCAGCGTGTGTTTGAGCCTCATATTCAGCCAATGTGAGGACGCTTGCCAATAGATTTCAGAGTTGAGGATGGGGGGGCGTAAAAATGAATCTTGTCGCCAGGCTCCAAACACTCTAGCTACGCCTCTGTACCTTGATAAAGTTCTGTGACTTTACTGGGGCAGTACATCTTTTGACTTAATAAAAGACAGATCCCACATGCTTGTAGTATTGTGGAGTCTTCTCTCTAAGGACCTAGACCAGGAATCCATCAAGGACTGCCTACCTTGTGTCCCTTCTAAAGCATAATGTCCAGAAGGATAGCAATACTTACCCTATGCAATTAATTGGTATATGTACTAAATATGCAATTAATTGGTATATGTACTATATATGCAATTAATTGGTATATGTACTAAATATGCAATTAATTGGTATATGTACTATATATGCAATTAATTGGTATATGTACTATATATGCAATTAATTGGTATATGTACTAAATATGCAATTAATTGGTATATGTACTATATATGCAATTAATTGGTATATGTACTAAATATGCAATTAATTGGTATATGTACTATATATGCAATTAATTGGTATATGTACTATATATGCAATTAATTGGTATATGTACTATATATGCAATTAATTGGTATATGTACTAAATATGCAATTAATTGGTATATGTACTAAATATGCAATTAATTGGTATATGTACTAAATATGCAATTAATTGGTATATGTACTATATATGCAATTAATTGGTATATGTACTATATATGCAATTAATTGGTATATGTACTATATATGCAATTAATTGGTATATGTACTATATATGCAATTAATTGGTATATGTACTATATATGCAATTAATTGGTATATGTACTATATATGCATTTAATTGGTATATGTACTAAATATGCAATTAATTGGTATATGTACTAAATATGCGATTAATTGGTATATGTACTATATATGCAATTAATTGGTATATGTACTATATATGCAATTAATTGGTATATGTACTAAATATGCAATTAATTGGTATATGTACTAAATATGCAATTAATTGGTATATGTACTAAGGGAGCAAGTATTTATAAAAATGTTATGTAATCTTTGCTCAATATGATTACAAACAGAAATAAAATTTTGCAACTACAAAATCATTAGCAATTAAAAGTTAAACATAAACATTAAAGGCAATTTATATAAAAATTTGAACCATGTAAACAATAATTATTCTTATTTGTTCATGCTACCACTTTTAATATAAATCTTAAATGAAATTAAAAATTGCAAACATTCAAGACAGGTCAAGGTTATTTCTGTTCAATATCAAGATTTACTTCTATATCTGGACATACCATTCAAAATGAAAAGACTGAGCACTTCAGCCACCTCAGTGCCAAAATCTAGTGAAAGCAGAGTAGCATCATCTGATCTACAATCACTTGAAGCACCAGTGAAATCTTTGGCTGAAGTCTTTAGTTTCAGACACTTGTAGCGATAAGCTGACCATCCTGATGGGCACATTTTCACTGAAATACAACAAGTTTGCAAATGGAATAATTACGATTCTTCAAATACCTTGTCTAGTTCTTCTAAAATACAAGTCTATGTGAGACAAACTCAATCAAAAACCAAACACATTGAAAAGCAATACATGAATACTCATCATCTGACAAACATACTTAATGAATACCATCCTAAAAATAATACTTGTATACCAATAATGAATACCATCCTAAAAATAATACTTGTATACCAATAATGAATACCATCATAAAAATAATACTTGTATACCAATAATGAATACCATCCTAAAAATAATACTTGTATACCAATAATGAATACCATCATAAAAATAATACTTGTATACCAATAGTGAATACCATCATAAAAATAATACTTGTATACCAATAATGAATAGCATCATAAAAATAATACTTGTATACCAATAATGAATAGCATCATAAAAATAATACTTGTATACCAATAATGAATAGCATCATAAAGATAATACTTGTATACCAATGGGCAGCTTCAGTATCTATGTACCATGACACTGATAATACTAATGCCTGAAAGTGAAAATTTTGTTTTTTATCACATCATGTTAGGATTTACGTGAACAAAGATGATTTGGCATAACTGTTATCTTTCATTAGGAAACATTTTGATGATAATGATCATTCTCATTACAAAAGATATCTTTCACTGATAGCTAAAGCTGTAATAAAATTATGCTTCTCACCTGTTGTCAGTGTCCCCCTGCTGTCAGTGCGGGACCATGTGTACTGGAAATCATAGCCTTGCAGAAAGGTGGAAGTGGCATCCAGCTTTTGGGAGACATCATGTGCAGTGCGTCCGTATGTCAAGTAGGTCACTAAGCTACTGTTGGCTACCTGGACTATTACAGGTACAGCTCCACTGTCACATATTGATGTTCCAAAACAGGCCATGAGCAATACTGTGTAATTACCTGGCCGAATATAGGTGTGTGACTTTGCTGTTGACCCAGATGCAGTAACTGGATATGTTAAACTGGAATCTCCAAAAGACCAAATGAAATTGTTTACAGAAGCCAAGGATGTTGTGGCCTTGAACTGATAAGCCACCCCAACTGTCAGGGTTGGTACTGGTTGTATGGCAATCCCAGCTGTAACATGTTGCACACCATTTACCTGTGTCAATGTACATGAGAGAGCAGAGGATAGACAAGAGCAACCAGCATAGGCACCAATAGTACCACACAAGCACACCATGGATTCGTACAGACTGAACCGCAAATCTTGCTCAAAACAATACTTTTGACACTCTGTTGCAGGAATCTTGAAAGAAGACTTTGAAAAGATGATGAATTGATTGTCTCCTGTAGATTCATCATCGTAACAACTGTAAATGTCCTCTGGTCCTGCAATAAGATGATTGTGTGGTTACGGTAACATCATAGAATACATTTGGTATGTATACAGTCCAATTTACCCAAAATTATTCAATCAACTTCACTAATGAAGTCTCTAAAAACTCTTTACTTTTTTGAAAAACTGATTATATAACACCTACCTGGACTACATTTATAAAAGAAAAATCAAAATATGAAACATCGTACAAGAATCTATTGTTAAAAACTGACACTGCATTTATATATGCATGATTGGAAAATTGTGGATGATCCACATTTTAATACAAGTATGTATTTATACAATGCAGTGTGCTATTCTATGTCAAAATATGTTTTTTAAAAACTCATTACAACACATTGAGTTTATTAACCTAAAATTTTAGTTTCCAATATATATTGTGACATTAGTAAAAACAGTGATCACTGTTCCATGTTGACTTAAGAAAATAAATTTTTCTGGTGTTTGCTGCCAGTGTCTTCCATCAACTGTTCAGTAAAGTGTGCGAAACTTTAGAAAAAAAGAAATGCATGAAATAATCAAGAATAATCTTTGATAGAAAAATTATATTTCTTTTACAGCTTTGTATTTGTTTCAGGCATGTTAGTGAAAATCAATATGAAAAAGATAAAAATCAAATGAAACAGAACAGTTATTGTGAATACAGAATGTTGAAATTGTCAGCCTGTATCATGGAGGGGTCTTTGAAATAAGTTGCGAGTCTTTGTTCAGCAATCAAAGTAGACAACTCAATTGATGGTTCACAATTACAAACAACATTTGCCTATACTAATATTATATCACAAATCTTTTTACCCAAATATATTAGTGAATATAACTTGATCTCTACAAAGAGATCAGAAACAAACCTTAAACTTCCTTTCATAGCCTACAAAACATAATATGAATTCATGTTTTCATGGGGATCCACTTTCATAATTTGGCAACAAATGACAATTTCTGACTGTGTTTAATTTAACAAGATTTATACTCTATCCTGCTGTGACAATGAAAATCATTGTTCATTGATCTTTCAATCTTTGATTTATGAAAAATATCAAATCCATAGTGAACTCACATCATATGAACTGCTGTGAACATTTAACATTAGCAGCAAATTATTCAGCAGTTTTTATATTTTTCTTCTTATGTATTTACCCCAAGGAATTTACAATATCAATTTATATACATACTGGTATTTAATATATAGGATACAAAAATCTATGTATTGTCTTTGTTACATATATCTGATTTAATATATATTTAATTATTTGTTTGTCAGTTTTAATTTTTTAAATTATTTTTCATTATATTGCTATTTATTCACAGGATATGATATTTTTCAAAACATTCATGTTGACGTAGATCCTTACCATGATTCTGGGTTAGTGGCACCCATGTAAACAGGTTTTATTTTTGTTTTAAAATGATTGGCTGTTGTCAAGTTTAAGACTACTAAATTATGAAGTAACCAACTTTTTATCCTTAAAGTAAAAGGACTGGTTCTTGTCAGCGTCATGTTAGGAGTATGTGATATAAATGATTGCATGACTTCTCTCCCCTCTTTTCTAGA
Source organism: Unio pictorum (assembly GCA_030141615.1). Lineage (NCBI taxonomy): Eukaryota > Metazoa > Mollusca > Bivalvia > Unionida > Unionidae > Unio > Unio pictorum. The sequence goes on from JARLTB010000044.1 coordinate 21,321,805, forward strand.
TTTTGCAATTTAGAGCTTTTTTCAACACTGCATATTAGAATATGATATAATATTTGTTTTAGTGAAATATAGTTAGTTTGGGGTTTTTCAAATCTTATTAAGTCATTTTCTTTTGTTTTAACCAGTTTTTGAATCCATGATAACTTTTCTTCAATTTATTTGGATTTTAAAAGGATTAATTCTTATCTCTGGAAATATCTGATTTGCTCATACAGAAGTTTTGAAAAAAGACAGTTTATCAAAATTTATTTGGATTTCCAACACCGGAGTGTTAAATATTGTGTTTGTACACTGAACTGTAGAAAAGCAAAAGACTGACTTCAGCATACATCATTGTCTTCCATCTTGGATTTTCCAACAGTACTCGAACTTGAATCTATCAAAACATTTCTTTACTAGGACTTTTGTAATTTAATTCATGGATTATTTTTTTTTTATTATTTTTTAATTTGATTCTTAAAACTGTTCTTTTTCCATTTTAATAATCTTTTTCCAGGGAAATCATTTGTTAAATTTTACAAAGCTTGTTTTCACCTTTTCTGTGTTACTGTTTATTAGAGCCTAAACACGTAAAAGTCTTTCATTCAACTTCTTTCAAATTACAATCTTCTCCCCCTGTACATCCTAATGATATGCTGTTATATATGTCAAAGAGTTATACATAATTGGGTCATATTTTAAAATCAAATTGGCAGATGATAGTTATATGATGAGACATTACAAATTTATGTGTACTTGAACAAACATGCTTCTACATAAATCTAAAAATTGTTTTTGAATATCAAACTTAGATTATTCAAAGCTTATTCCTTCATAATGCATTACACTCCTCTGTAGACAAACTTTAGTGAATGTATTAATAAAAAATTAGGTATTAGTTATAATAATAGTCTTTGTTTTGTATTAAATCTTCCAATGATGACAAGAATATATAATAATAAGAATTTTATCTTGAAATCTCTATGGAACTATGACAGACAATTAAATTATCATGTTATAGATATATGGAACAAATTAATCTTTAAACGTCTTACATGATTTCATTCTTAACATCGCTGTACAGAGTCAATTGCTGTCAATGTGTGTATATTTCTAAATAAGATACCTATGGTATGTTATGCTTAAAATACTTTTATTTTATATTCACATTTTAATTTAGATGTATGGATTATACAGTCGAAAAAAAGGATTCTTATCCTCTAGTTTGAACTTGGAATCCTGTATCCTCATGCCTTCCATCATGAATACATCATGCCTATATTTCCTGTCTTTATCTACTTTGTTAATTCATCAAGTTCTACCATTCATATCTTAAATTTTTTAGTCAATTTTAATTACTTTTTGTCCACCTGTCATAATTTATTTACATTATACATTTGTTTTCAATACTTCAAATAATGATCAAATCAGTCAAAAATGATATAACATTAATATAAGGATTACAGCATTGGCAGATCAATGAGAAAGGGGATCTTTCATTTAACAAATATGGCTCAAAACAGGCTGAACCATGCACCAGCATCACCTGTCCATGATATTTTTTTTGCATGGCACAACTATGTCATTCATTTTAATAAGATTACCATACCTGCAGATCAAAGAAACAAATTGGTCAATTCATGTTACAAATATGGGTCATTGGTGGCTGAATCATTTATTAACATTACAAGTCTGGAAAGACCACATGACACTTCTGCTGTTCATTATAATTTTGATTAGTGAGATTATCTGCATTGTTCTTAGTTGCATACAATATGGTTAGTGTTAGTTGCATACACGATAGTTAGTGTTAGTTGCATACACTGTGCAGGGAGAACATGACATTTACTACACACAAACAAGGAAGATGTCACTCAAACCATGTTAACCTAATTTTAAAACGTCACAACAAGGATTTTCTGAGACTAGATTATCCATGTTCTATTAAATAAAAGAGTACACTTTTTGCTACAGTTACAAGAAGCAATTCATAATATTTTTACATTGCAGTGCTTACACAAGTACAGGGTGACTGTTCCATATTTACCAGGAACAGGTGGGGGTTCTGGTCCAGGGAGTGTTCAATATTTACCTTGGAGGTGGGACAGTGTATGTTGGAGGAAGGGAGAATAAAATTGCACATTTAGAAATTGCTTGTTACAATATTTTGTGCAAGGCTAAAGATCTGGTACAATCATATCTCTAATGATAAGGTATGATATTCTACAATTAGTAACCTCTACCAAGTTGAATATGACATTTGATGAACCAGTTATCCTAATGTTGACTGATGTGAAGCAGAGGTTAGTATGACAGGATTGCAGCATCATTACTGAATGAAAAAGAATGTCAACTGGCTGATGCCATAAACAAGTCATGATGACATCATGTATTATCTAAAAATAAAGAATTTCTTATCAGAATCAAGTAATAATCAATGCAATCGATGACACATGGGATAAAGACTTATGCCCACTGTGATGCCAAATGGGATAAAGAGATATGCCAACTGGGCTACCAAAGTAGGGTCTTGTTTCCTTCAATTGGCTCAGACATATTCTAGACATGTCTTGCTGTTCAAAGCATATCATGCATGATTTCAACATAGCCTGAGTGGAATCACTTGGCATGACTTTGATTGGATCTGAAGTGATCATTGCTTTAAGTGCTGATTTTGGTATCTTTGGGAAAAGGGAGCATCTTGACATCACCCATAAAACAGGCAATGATTGCAAAGTTCTTCAAACGTTAGATTTAGAGCATGCTCATTGTCTTTCATGGGTGACTTGATTTTAAGGGAGCTGAGATTGATACCCTAATGTCAGTGTGATCAGGTAATGCATTTGATGGAAAACATTATTGATTCAACCCTTAAAAATGTTTTTACTGAAATTCTGATACATGTATATTCAACAATCACAGTACTGTGTACAAACTGTACCCTGTCAAAGCAAAGTAATAAATGTACAGCAAAAGAAATTCCCATTGTTATATGCCAGACTGGGTGATAACAAAGTAAATGAAAGATCACTCCGCAAAAGGAACAATTGCAAAATGAACAAGGCATGACCTGCCCATTATAACAGCTGTCAGCTGTTCAGCAATCATAATGATTACTTGCCATCATTTTGGTCATCACAAACAATGTAAACATTTAGAAATTTTGGTTAATGTAAACCATGTATATATTTAGACATTTTGGTTATTGTATTCCATGTACATATTTAGACATTTTGGTTATTGTATTCCATGTACATATTTTGAAAATTTGGTTATTGTATTCCATGTATATATTTAGACATTTTGGTTATTGTATTCCATGTACATATTTAGACATTTTGGTTATTGTATTCCATGTACATATTTAGCAAATTTGGTTTTTGTAGTCCATGTACATATTTAGATGTTTTGGTTATTGTATTCCATGTACATATTTAGAAAATTTGGTTATTGTATTCCATGTATATATTTAGAAAATTTGGTTATTGTATTCCATGTACATATTATACATTTTGGTTATTGTATTCCATGTACATATTTAGAAATTTTTGGCAAACATTGCAGCCTTAATGAATATAATCTTGATTCAGTTTCTAGTACACTCTCAGGAGGAAGAGGAGGAGAGAATATGCGATTCAAATACCAGAGCTACGAGGTGGGGGGGGTATCAGGCTCTCTCCAGTACAGCAGCACAAGGCCTAAACGCTTAAACTAAAATACAGATAGACAGACCAACACAATCATTGATATAATCCTAACGTCATTGATATAATCCTAACGTATAAAAATGAATGGGCACAAAAACTTACCATTGCAATGGATCCCAGGGGAATGACTGCCATATAGCTTACAGAAATTTTGCCAGTCTACAGGGTGTGGGGAAGATGAACGAAGTGACCTTTTGCTATGAACTAGTAAGTGTGAAATTGTTAATAAATGTGAAAGCAAACAAATAAACAAAGCAATACAAAATGCACATAGAGTTAGTAAGTACATAATACATGCTCAATCCAGAATATATCAAAAGAGATACACTGAAGTTTTCTCCCCTATGCTGAACTAAGGAACATAAGGTAATATTTAGCTAAATGTATCTCCAGCGGTTCTCAAATTTGTATAACAGAAGACACAGTATTAGATCAAAGTTTTGCATCTGACCTTGCTATTACCATACCTATATGCTAGCATTCTATATATATATATATATATATATATATATATATATATATATATATATATATATATATATATATATATATATATATATATATATATATATATATATATATATATTTATTTATATATATATATATATATAACAGCTTACTCTCATTTTATAAAAATACTGTGGTAAATTTTCACCAACTCATCTCCAATAGTTTAAATATTATACATTAAGAAAGAACTTAAACAGGCAGATAAATTAATGGGGACATAAATGTAATACAAGTCAGGCTTGATCAATTAGTCAGATGGTATGACAAATTTGAAATCACAATGAATTCTGGGCCAAAAACCTAAGTCTGTTAGCCTGGCAAATTCATTATAAAAGGTGCGTAATTCTAATCAATGATGAGTAGTTTTTCTTGTAAAAATCAGTGTTTGTACCAAAACGTATATTCTGCATTAGACTAAATATATTAATTTCCTTTTAGCTGACATGCATAAAACTGGATTGAGCATGCTTTCACATATGGTGCTTCAAAATAACAAGTGAAAGACAAACACATAAATTAATGTAAGCTATATTTATGGCCATATCAAATAACTTGATATCTCATTGAAATTAAATATGCAAACTTTTAAGGAAACTTAACATTTAGTGGAAATTCAAAATTATGGTCACAAGTTTAAATTTAATTAGTAAAATGTCTAAGTATAGCATTCCCTCATTAAAAGTCATTTCTCATTACAACGAATTATTATAAGGTGGGTATGATCAAGGACGCCATTTTATTATATTCATGTACAATTAGGCATAATGTTCCATAAGGTGTTATACTGAATGGTTGATATGGACAATACTATAATGTGGGAATACTCTGCATTAATTACTACAGCAAATTCAATTTAGACTTCATTAGTATTTTGGCACTGTTTGAATAAAGGATTTAACAAAGAAACTAAATTGCAGTTAAATTGCCAAACTCAATAACGATAACTTAAGTCTGCCTTGATTAATTGATGAACCATTACCATACAGTGGAACTTTTGAAAACTGGACCTTGACAAACTGCAGGTAGGGATTTTTGTTTGGGTCTTACATATTTAATATCTTACTGTGGTCAATATTTAACATGGTTTTTTACAAGGTCAAATCTTATTTCCACTGTTCTAAGTATTCTAAAAGTGTATAACTACGATCCAAACTTATCTACTGGGAAACACACTAAAGGTTCAACTAACTCATGATATAACAGAACAAACTATATATTCAGATAAAAATAACAAGAAATGATAATCTTACCAACAATAACAAATTAAATCTTAACCTTGTTAATGTAAAAAGTTAAAAATCTAAAAGTCTAAATAACTGAACAAAGGGGCAGGGAGGAATCATTATTTCGCATTATCAAATATTTTTGGTCCTACAAGGCAAATCTGAGGATGAGAAAATTGTTGAATGATTGATATGCTCAGCATTTTAATTAAGTCTTTATTATAAAAAAAGGGAAGCTGGCTTTTAATGTAACTAGGATATTTATAATTTTATCAATTTTGTCTGGAAGATATATTTACTCATTATCTTAAACAAAATCTCTTAACCTATCCTTACAGGGCAGCAAAATTCTTTGGAAATGAAGAAGAAAATATTTACTAAAACCTACTGACTTATAACTCAATTTGGTATGTATTATATCTGCAAGGAACAAGAATTGAAATACTATACCAAATGAGATCTTTAGTGTTAGAGATATGATGTACATGTATAAATTTCATATAGGTCATATTCTTCCACTCTTCTCAAATATTTCTCAACAAAACAAAATAAAAATTAACTAGAATAGATAAAATCATAGATCTCCAGAAGCAATCCTTATTACCAAGCCAAAGCATCATCAAGCTATGTGGGACCATTTGTCCCTGTTGCCACTATATTAATTTTATAGTTAAGCACTACATTGTTTTGGTTGGTGTGCTGTAAACAGCCTATTGTGTAAGTCAAGAAATAAGAGCTTTTCATTTTCTTACTTATATTTGATTTTTTTTGTCTTCTTAGCAATATTGGCTTTGATGCAAATATTTTCTCATCAATAAAAGTCTTTTGAAAAACTGTGTCTGAAACATAAATTATACAATAGCTTGTGCATTTCAATCTCAGAGTTTCATCAACTTAACACACTTGGTTGTCTTTTTCTTTTGGAATATTTTTTCCAAAAGATACTACTACCAATAAATAGTTTTCTGTTACTTTCCCCCATTTTTACTAGGATTTCACTGACTTGTATTATAAATATAAATATTGTTAACATATACATTTTTTCACATGTATCACCATTGATAAATCAGTGAACTGAATATATCAAAAATTGTAACATATTACTTCCTACAGCCATAAGTGCATTTAAGAATCAATTTCTGTGTCACATCTAACTTGAACATTTTGTGCCAGACTTTTGATTTCAAGCAATGGGATAGCAGATGTAACAGCCATGTAGCTTTCATGCAGCAGAATAATGCAGGACAAACATATGGTAATAAATATGCTACTTTGACAATATACACATGCAGGATTTTGCATTCTACAACAAGCAATCATTAAATAATATACCAACAGCAAAACAGTATTACCGCTCAAGTGGCCTAGTGTTTAGAGCATCCTCCTCAGATGCATGAAGTCATGGGTTCGATCCCCAGCAGAGTCATACCAAAGACTTACAAAACTGATATAAAACAGCTACCTCACTTGGCACTGAGCGGGAAGTGTTAGGATTGGTTGGCCTGGTGTCAGGATAATGTGACTGAGTACATCATGCTACATGTCTGTGACATGATGACCCAGTGCTAGGCATCACTATAAACTGCCAAACTGCAGACATCATAGCGATACGACTGAAAAATTGGTAAAGCTATTTTAAAAATCCAAATCACACACACACACACACACACACACATGCAAAACAATGCAAAAAACCGTTGACCAAAAACTCCAGCAATATTTCTTCACTGTCAACACTCTTTACTAAAATGATGACAAATTTAAAATTTCAAAATGAGCTTAGTAATGGTTTTAAAAAAAATGCTGAGTCAAGACTTAAGCAAAATACAGTCATACATTTATTCCTCCCTACCCACAAGCAATCCAAAATGTTCTGCAAGAAACACGTAACGTATAATCTTGCATGTTAAAGTGCCCTGCTGGTGCTAGATGTAGTCACAATGAAACCAAACTGTAACAAATGCATATCATGGAAATATATTTTTTATGATTCCAATGCTTCCTTCTATGTAACAGTGAAAATTCTCAGTCAAATCTGTTTTCTTATCCTCACACTAGAATATTAGGATACAAATAAAACAGTCCCTACGCACACCCAAAAATAACCCAGAACTGAAAACAAGAGAACTACTTGTGACTCATAATATGCACATCTTGACAAATCTGCGAGTGCATTTGGGATAGGTGTGTGATTAATAAATGTGTGATTGTGTGGGTATATTTTCATTAAGTGTTGGGACAGGTGTGTGATTAATAAATGTGTGATTGTGTGGGCATATTTTCATTAAGTGGTAAAATCTGACACAGGTGTGTAATTAATAAATGTGTGATTGTGTGGGTATATTTTCATTAAGTGTTGGGACAGGTGTGTAATTAATAAATGTGTGATTGTGTGGGTATATTTTCATTAAGTGTTGGGACAGGTGTGTAATTAATAAATGTGTGATTGTGTGGGTATATTTTCATTAAGTGTTGGGACAGGTGTGTAATTAATAAATGTGTGATTGTGTGGGTATATTTTCATTAAGTGTTGGGACAGGTGTGTAATTAATAAATGTGTGATTGTGTGGGTATATTTTCATTAAGTGGTAAAATCTGACATGCTTGAATGTGGTCAGGAGAAATGTGCCTAAAGAGAAACAGTATTTTGCAAGGAAGGCATATATTATGAAATATTATAACAATGAGAGACATAATGATAAACAATAAAACCATTCAAGTGGCTGAAGTTTTATTGGATTCCCAATATTCTCAAAACATTTTAGCAAGAAACTTAAGTCAGAACTAACACAAAATTTTGCAGTTCTGAAATTTAAATTAGGATAACGCTAAATGAAAGAACTTTCAATTTTTCATATAATTTTATCCTTGCTTCCTGATCAATGAAATGCTAGATTTCAACCATGTTAGCTTTATCTAACTACCACATTTGATTCTGGTGTTGGGAATCATTATTTGAGTTTCTTGCTCAGAACGGTCTTCACAATACAGGATCATAACTGACAAGAATAAAGAGACGATATTTGCTTGAAGTGAGAGAATAATGGATTTATTTCAACAAGTGGGTGAAAAACTCTAAATGTGGCAATTTTTATTTCGTTTCATGTATTTATTACAAAAAGGTTTCACTGTTTTTAGAAAAAAATTGTCTTAGATGTTGAGACAAGAATGCTGCTAAAAACTGACTAAAAGACTGAGATCAGATTGATGCTAAAATTTGTTACACTAAACTTTGATGCTTATCTCTGTTTTAACACATGTTATAGAGCAGGATAAAAAAAAAGACTCCAGCTTAGTAGTATATGATATTCAACTTACGCCAGAAGTAATCTCCAGTCAAAAGAAGTGGGGTAGTGTTGCCTACACTGTCAGTGCAGAGTGTATAATTTGTGCTCTCAATTGTCAGTGTAGTCTTGGAAGTTAAATATGTCTTCAGCCAGTACAGATTCTTGTCACAGACCCAGGGGTTGCCAGACAAATTTCTGTTTGAAAAGAAAAAGATGTTTATCAATACTCAAAACAAAACACTAGTCAAATAATCACACAAGCATCAAAAATATTTTGAGAGATGGTCTATTAATTAATATGGTGAAACAGTGGAATATATATCTACTAGGAGAAATGAACAGAGAATAAATATCCTTATAAAGAATTCAACATGCACCATTTCAGGCTGCAGGATTGTCTAATAATCTGCTTCAAGAGCAAGAAACAGCCTTCTTTTGATGGCAGGTTCACATATGCAAACAATTCTAAATCCAGAAGCAGGCAGATGCATAAAACTTTCCATGGAAAATCCAGCTGGCACCATGATCGAATCCATGAATAAACCTATTCATACACACATGGGCCTTTCCACCCATGGTGGAAGAAACACCTCAACAAACTAAAATAGTTGCCATTCTAAACAGATGTATTTAGCTTACAAATGATACTATGTCACACTGTACATCATGATGGCATTTATTATAATGGCAGCCTACTGGTTGGCATTACATACATTTGGCTCAAACATTTATCAGATTCTTTAAGTATAAACCTATTAGTGAGCTTTCTTTTGTTGAATTGGTGCAAATAATTATATATAGGTATCAATATACTTTTGACACGGTTATATTATGTCTTAAAAAACTTTAGCTGTGACTGTGTTGTCCACCATTATCCAGCAATTTCCAACTTCTTACATTTTCTCATGACACATAAGTATTTCTTACATTTTATCATTACACTGAAGTATGTCTTACATTTTATTATGACACTGGAGTATTTTTTACATTTTATCATGACACTGAAGTATTTCAAACATTTTATCATTACACTGAAGTATTTCTTACATGTGATCATGACAGTGAAGCATATTTTACATTTGATCAAGACATTGAAGTATTTCTAACATTGTATCATGACACTGAAGTATTTCCAACATTTTATCATGACACTGGAGTATTTCTTACATTTGATCATGAAATTGAAGTATTTCTAGCATTTGATCATCACACTAAAGTATTTCTTACATTTGATCATGACAGTGAAGCATATCTTACATTTGATCATGACAGTGAAGTATTTCTAACATTTTATTATGACACTGGAGTATTTCTTACATTTTATCATGACAGTGAAGTATTTCTAACATTTTATCATGACACTGAAGTATTTCTTACATTTTATTATGACACTGGAGTATTTCTTACATTTTATCATGACACTGAATGATTTCTTACATTTAATCATTACACTGAAGTATTTCTTACATTTTATCATGACAATGAAGTATTTCTTACATGGATTTTGGCAAAAGGCCAAAGGTGTTACAATAGGAATAAGTTGTCATACAAAATACTACCAGTTTAGAACCAAACAATATTTTTCAGGAGTTAAAAAGTCATGAAGCTTAAAGATCAACTACACACTGCATGAATGGTCACAGCAAAAGTTAATACATTAAGTCCAATACTAATAATTACAAACATAACTTTAATATGAAAAATCTGAAGCAATTTAAAAAAAATTAATCATTGATTACAAGTGCTTTTAAAGGACATACAAATTTAATATGAATAAATGATTCAATAAAAAGGTATCAGGTTTACATGATAACACTTGTACAGTAACACATCATTTTGAAGATCTTCAGACAACAGTCTACATTAACATGTACTTGTGCATTAACATGCCCTTTTGGAGATCTTCAAACCAAGTATAGTCTCTACATTAACGTGTACATTAACACATCATTTTGGGATCTTGAAACCAAGAGCCTACATTCACTTTTTCACAAATTTAGATGTGCATGATTAAAAGGATTAGTAATTGTTAACCCTATCTGGCTATCTAGATGAACAGAGAAACCTGGATAATTTAAAATGAAAGCAATTCTTTTCTGGTGTTCTGAAAAAATAATTTCTAGTTTTCTGTATAACATGGTGCAATTTTTAACTAATCCAAATGCTATTTACAATAGCTTGGTAAAAATGTTTAATTATTACCATGCCAACATTACATGCAAACAGCATGTACCAAACAATAACAAGGTAGACCCAATCTGTGGCTATATCATGCATTACTTAAATTGGCAAGTCAATAAAAATACCAGTAATTACTTAAATTGGCAAGTCAATAAAAGGTCAGTAATTACTTAAATTGGCAAGCCAATAATAGGTCAGTAATTACTTAATTAAATTGGCAAGTCAATAAAAACACCAGTAATTACTTAAATAAAAGGTCAGTAATTATTTAAATTGGCAAGCCAATAAAAGGTCAGTAATTACTTATATTGGCAAGCCAATGAAAAGGTCAGTAATTACTTAGATCTCTGTCTCTAAATGGTTGCTACTTGTTTGGATGCCCATCGCTGAGCTACAGTGCATAGGCAACATAATATCAGTGCAGTGCATGATGGGTAAAACATACATTTTTAAATGTGTTTCAAAGATGGCAGTTGATACTTATAATCAGTCTCATGAAAACTGGATGTGTTATTAGCAGTAATCAACGAAATCAGGGGTTTGCACTGTTATCATGACAACAGATATTATTATCAGGGCCTAACTTTCATAAAACTTCTTAATGTGAGTGCAAACTCAAATGAAAATGTGTCCTTTGCGAAAATTTCATACCATTTTATTGTTAAGCTTAAATGAAATCAGCTTGCTTTTTAGTGTAATGCAATTATCCTTAAGTAGTTTAAGCAAAAATCAACCGAAAAAAGCTGGACTAAACATTTACTCAATTTTGAGACATTTTATGAAAGTGGAACCAGGGTCATTCATGTTTTGCAGCTGAGAAAATAACCACACTGTCAGATGCATTTATCTGCAGAAGAACAGACTTACATTGTTATTAAATTAGTCTGGCTGCTGAAGGTTCCAGAAACTAGGGTGGTGAGTTTATTATTCTGCAGATTCCTGAAACAAACAGAACAAAATGTTTATCACAATATGTAAAGATAAATTAAACTCTTTAGAAATTATAAAGAATTTATTAGTAACACAGTTTTATGTGTATTGCCATTAAGCCATAACTTACTGATATAAATAATCTGCATTAAATAATTACCTCGCAACAAAAGAATGATGTCTTTATGACAGTTAAATCAGAAGAATTTACTAAGAAAGAGGAATCACAATATTTTGATTTTTTTAGTTTATAAGGTAATACATGTACATCATAATGGCATTATGTCTAAAAGATAAATACAAGTCCTGCAACCAATTTACTATATTATCAAACTTTAAACAGTCATTGGTCCAGCTCATACATGTACAGAATAATGTTGTAGTAATTATTCCTTTGAAGGTGAAGGATTAAAAAATAATGTGTTGCTACAGTATATAGACTTTGTCAATACTGAATGTGTGGGTCTGACAAAAACTGCGTGCAACTCCCTGGGGTCTTTTGTTTCAGCAAGAGAGAAAACTATTGACCGACAGACAGGAACACAGACTCAGTTTCTGTAAGTATCAGTAATCAGTAAAGAGAAGAAATTCAAAACGAAAATCCCAAAAGAGTAATACAGAAAGAGCCAAAGTGCACATATCATCACTCACTTGGTTAACATATATGCCTATTAAAATCGATTTGTATAGGAGCTGTAGAACTTTCCTCCAGTTCAGTTGACTGCATATGCTATGAAAACAATGTTTCTTTATTTTGTTGTATCTTCATCCTTATTTCATGGCCAATTGCCATCAGCATCATTTGTACAAACTTGAAAGACATATATACCATTGTGCTTTATTTTAAAATATGATTAACAGTAGAGCCTATCTTGAAAGACCACCTCTTTTGCCAAAATAATATGGTCTCTCAAGACAGGTACTCTCTCAAAGTAGGTAACAATGCTATATAATCAATACATTTGTGCATTGAGAGTGTGGTCTTTTAAGACAGGTGGTCTCAAATAGCAGTGGTCTTTCAAGACAGGTTCTACTGTAACAGTAAATGCTTTAAAGATTTTTTCATGATAAAGTCCTTGAAAGATTATTTTGATGCAGCAACATAGGCCACATTTGAAAACAGATTTAAAATCACATGAAAAAGTTTAAAAAGTCTTTATTATGGTATGATTTCTGTCAAATTTGGTTCAGTTTGATTGAGTAATTTTAAAAAATAAGTACAGATTATTATTTTAGTAATGGTGCCTTATTTCATAATGGATTGGCATCATTTGTGTAAAAATTGTAAGCCATCAAGCCAGGATGCTCTATAATATATTTGTTTGAAACAATGAGGCCCATTTTCTTTGTGAAAAGTTGAAAATGGCAAATGTTGATGGACAACAGCTAACCAACAAATGAACAACATACATTGGATATAAAACCATGCCATACACTCACATGGTCATATTAACAGGTGAGTTACAAACTTACAAGTCATGAAAAAATTTGCAATAAAACTTGTGCAAGACACTTTTTAACTAAAAGCCAAAGGTTTACAAGCTACAAAAAGGTAACACAAATCAAAAATAGTAAAACTATGTCTCAAACCAAACAAAAATGATTAACTTACAATTTCTTGAGAAATGTTATAGGGGTTAATAGAGTGGAATCCAGTGATGAAAGACAATTGTTGTCAAGGTACCTGAAATTATATATAAAATATATTATTCAAAATGAACTCAGGCCTGCCATGAACAAAGAATCCGATTGGCACATGGCATAAATAAGCAATATACATTGGTCTAAGCAATATGAAATATTTGTAATGAAATCATTTTAAATGTTACTAAATTGTCATATTTTATACAGGGAGTTTTTAAGGACTTCCAAATAATTTCAGACTTCCAAACATTTAAAGAGGGTACTTAATCCGACAAATTAAGAACCCACTCCATATATTAGATAAGTACCAGTGTTTTATGTCATTTCATCCACCCAATTTTTATTCCATTTATTTGGAAATTAGTTTTAAAAACTAAGTAAACAATAAAAATAATGAACTTAAAGAGTGAATTAGTTCATTCTGCTTTAATGTTATGTTTTCATTTTTGATAAAATCAAGATATTTTAGGCACAATTAAATGCCTTAATGAGAATTACAAGGAAATTTCAAGCATAAAACCAGCTTTTATAAACTTTAGACAGTTTTCAATAAAACATTTTAAATTTAAAGAAAATGTAAGGCTAAACAAACCATCATTTTACACTTGCACATTTATCTCTATACCAATTTATTGATTTTCTGTTTGAATATTTATTTCTATATCAGTATTGATTTTCTGTTTGAATATTTATTTCTATATCAGTATTGATTTTCTGTTTGAATATTTATTTCTATATCAGTATTGATTTTACACTTGAATATTAATATATGTACCTTGCTCGATTTTACACTGAAACATTAGTCTGTATACCAGTATATATTTTACACTTAAACATTAGTCTCTATACCAGTATAGATTTTACACTTGAACATTAGTCTCTATACCAGTATAGATTTTACACTTAAATATTAGTCTCTATACCAGTAAATATTTTACACTTGAACATTAGTCTCTATACCAGTATAGATTTTACACTTAAACATTAGTCTCTATACCAGTATAGATTTTACACTTAAACATCAGTCTCTATACCAGTATTCATTTTACACTTAAACATTAGTCTCTATACCAGTATAGATTTTACACTTGAACTTTAGTCTGTATACCAGTATATATTTTACACTTGAACATTAGTCTCTATACCAGTATAGATTTTACACTTAAACATTAGTCTCTATACCAGTATAGATTTTACACTTAAGCATCAGTCTCTATACCAGTATAGATTTTACACTTGAAAATTAGTCTCTATACCAGTATAGATTTTACACTTAAACATTAGTCTCTATACCAGTATAGATTCTACACTTCAGCATCAGTCTCTATACCCGTATATATTTTACACTTAAACATTAGTCTCTATACCAGTATAGATTTTACACTTGAACATTAGTCTCTATACCAGTATAGATTTTACACTTAAACATCAGTCTCTATACCAGTATAGATTTTACACTTAAACATCAGTCTCTATACCAGTATAGATTTTACACTTGAAAATTAGTCTCTATACCAGTATAGATTTTACACTTAAACATTAGTCTCTATACCAGTATAGATTTTACACTTAAGCATCAGTCTCTATACCAGTATATATTTTACACTTAAACATTAGTCTCTATACCAGTATATATTTTACACTTAAACATTAGTCTCTATACCAGTATATATTTTACACTTGAACATTAGTCTCTATACCAGTTTAGATTTTACACTTAAACATTAGTCTCTATACCAGTATAGATTTTACACTTAAACATCAGTCTCTATACCAGTATATATTTTACACTTGAACAATAGTCTCTATACCAGTATATATTTTACACTTGAAAATTAGTCTCTATACCAGTTTAGATTTTACACTTAAACATTAGTCTCTATACCAGTATAAATTTTACACTTAAGCATCAGTCTCTATACCAGTATAGATTTTACACTTAAACATTAGTCTCTATACCAGTATAGATTTTACACTTAAACATTAGTCTCTATACCAGTATAGATTTTACACTTAAACATTAGTCTCTATACCAGTATAGATTTTACACTTAAACATTAGTCTCTATACCAGTATAGATTTTACACTTAAACATTAGTCTCTGTACCAGTATAGATTTTACACTTAAACATTAGTCTCTCTACCAGTATAGATTTTACACTTAAACATCAGTCTCTATACCAGTATAGATTTTACACTTGAACAATAGTCTCTATACCAGTATATATTTTACACTTGAACATTAGTCTCTATACCAGTTTAGATTTTACACTTAAACATTAGTCTCTATACCAGTATAAATTTTACACTTAAACATCAGTCTCTATACCAGTATAGATTTTACACTTAAACATTAGTCTCTATACCAGTATAGATTTTACACTTAAACATTAGTCTCTATACCAGTATAGATTTTACACTTAAACATTAGTCTCTATACCAGTATAGATTTTACACTTAAACATTAGTCTCTATACCAGTATAGATTTTACACTTGAACATTAGTCTGTAAATCTGTATAGATTTTACTTATACCAGTATAGATTTTACACTTAACATCAGTCTCTATACCAGTATTGATTTTACACTTGAACATTAGTCTCTATACCTATATATATTTTACACTTGAACATGAGTCTCTATACCAGTATAGATTTTACACTTGAACATTAGTCTGTAAATCTGTATAGATTTTACTTATACCAGTATAGATTTTACACTTAACATCAGTCTCTATACCAGTATTGATTTTACACTTGAACATTAGTCTCTATACCAGTATAGATTTTACACTTGAACATTAGTCTCTATACCAGTATAGATTTTACTTATACCAGTATAGATTTTACACTTGAACATCAGTTCCTATATCAATACTGATTTTACACTTAAACATTAGTCCCCTACCCTTAATGATTTTATACTTAAACATTGATATATGCATCTTTGTTGATTTTATGCTTGAACATCAGTCTCTATATCAATACTGATTTTACATTTAAACATCAGGCTCTATATCAATACTGATTTTACACTTGAAATCAGGCTCTATATCAATACTGATTTTACACTTGAAATCAGTCTCTATATCAATACTGATTTTACACTTGAAATCAGGCTCTATATCAATACTGATTTTACACTTGAAATCAGGCTCTATATCAATACTGATTTTACACTTGAAATCAGGCTCTATATCAATACTGATTTTACACTTGAAATCAGGCTCTATATCAATACTGATTTTACACTTGAAATCAGGCTCTATATCAACACTGATTTTACACTTGAAATCAGGCTCTATATCAATACTGATTTTACACTTGAAATCAGGCTCTATATCAATATTGATTTTACACTTGAAATCAGTCTCTATATCAATACTGATTTTATACTTGAAATCAGTCTCTATATCAATATTGATTTTACACTTGAAATCAGTCTCTATATCAGTACTGCTTTTACACTTGAAATCAGGCTCTATATCAATACTGATTTTATACTTGAAATCAGTCTCTATATCAATATTGATTTTACACTTGAAATCAGTCTCTATATCAGTACTGCTTTTACACTTGAAATCAGGCTCTATATCAATACTGATTTTATACTTGAAATCAGTCTCTATATCAATATTGATTTTACACTTGAAATCAGTCTCTATATCAATACTGATTTTATACTTGAAATCAGTCTCTATATCAATATTGATTTTACACTTGAAATCAGTCTCTATATCAGTACTGCTTTTACACTTGAAATCAGGCTCTATATCAATACTGATTTTACACTTGAAATCAGTCTCTATATCAATATTGATTTTACACTTGAAATCAGTCTCTATATCAGTACTGCTTTTACACTTGAAATCAGGCTCTATATCAATACTGATTTTATACTTGAAATCAGTCTCTATATCAATATTGATTTTACACTTGAAATCAGTCTCTATATCAGTACTGCTTTTACACTTGAAATCAGGCTCTATATCAATACTGATTTTACACTTGAAATCAGTCTCTATATCAATATTGATTTTACACTTGAAATCAGGCTCTATATCAATATTGATTTTACATTTAAACATTAGTTTCCCTACCCTTATTGATTTTATACTTGAATATCTCTGCAGCCTTATAGATTTTGGCCCCTAATGCAGTTTAGGTAAAAATGACAGTTTGTTTTCTTTTAGCCATATTCTATTTACCCTGTCTGCCAGGAAAGGAGTTCTATAATCACTTCTGTCTGTATGTGTGTACAGGTGTGTATATAAGTGTATGGTAAACAAAGTAACCAGGGAATCATTCAATGGAATTCAATGAAAACCACAATAATTACTGAGGATTGATAGGTGAGTGATATGTGCATATATATTTGATGGTGTTACACATACTTTGTTTGAACCTATCAACGCATATGACAAATTTGACATGATACATAATTTTCTTCCTCAAATCTGAAAATACTAATTGTTACCTATTCAAAATGGAGTGTACAAATGGTTACCTTTACAAATCTGAGTGTACTAGTGTATAAATGGTTACCCATTCCAATCTGAATGTACTACTATAGTTACAAATTCAAATTTTAGTGACTATACTAATAGTTACACAGTTAAATCTGAATGTACTACTATAGTTACAAATTCAAATCTTAGTGACTGTACTAATAGTTACACAGTTAAATCTGAATGTACTACTATAGTTACAAATTCAAATCTTAGTGACTGTACTAATAGTAACAGTTAAATCTGAATGTACCCATTCAAAATTGGGGTGTATTTATGGTTAACCCATTCAAATCTGAGTGCACTATTAGTTACCCATTCAAAACTGAATGTACTAATTGGAAGGCTGCAACTCAAATAATCACAATTAGACACTAATGAGAAATAGACGATCAAGACCTCTGCATTGTTAAATATCCAATTTAATTATTTTCCAGAGAAAATGCAAGTTCAAAGCAACAAATTCAAAACAAAATATATGATTAGTAACTCTATAACAAGCTCACTACAATAGTTAGCTGAGCTTGAACTTAGCAGTGTGGATTCTCTCTCTCTCTCTCTCTCTCTCTCTCTCTCTCTCTCTCTCTCTCTCTTCTCTCTCTCTCTCTCTCTCTCTCTCTCTCTCCATATGATGTCAACCTTACTTTTCAGCATTTACATTTTTTCCTGATCTGCCTCATACTGACTGTTTACTGTAATTTTAATTATTCAAAAGGAATGAATGACAATTGCCATCATACTGCAATACTGAAAAAAGTATCTAATGCACATATACTCTGCAAAAAAAAGAGACTTCATTAGAAATATTAACTTTATTTTCTAAGAATATCAAACAGTCACTGAACAAAGATCAAGCATACTGACTATTCAGTTTAACTTGGCAATGGGAGCAAGAGCAGAAACAAGTCAATCGATCAAGCCTGCACTGATGTAATTGATAGTTGATTTCTCCCTCCACCCCACCCCCATGCTCTTCCTTCTGTGGTATAAATACAATATTGATCTGATAATTAACCCATGTCTGATAATAAGCTCACCCTTTGCTTTTAATAAGTTTATTTATAAGGCTCAGTTCACTGGTCTTGTCATGGAAGAAATATGCAGTGCATGCAATGTATGCATAAAAACATTTATTTGCTTAGTTCAGATGCACTTTTTTCTGCTATCAAGTCAATTCACAACACAAAATTTGCTAAAACATGCACACAAAAAACTTAGCTGAGACAGAAAAATAATATGGTGGGTGCTAAAGACAGGTTTGTGTACAACTGCATAATTGTTCAATTGTAATCAGTTACGTTATTTATCTCATCTTTTTATTCAAACTTGAAACACTTACAGCTCTTGTAAGTTTGGTACAGTGCTGAACAGGTTAAGTGGTAAAGTTGTCAACTTATTGTAGCTCAGATTCCTGGAAGAAAAAAGAAAATTAATTTAAAAAAACAGACACTTCATTCTAGCAATATCAAATGACGTATCAAACAAATGATGTTGTACCAAATTCAAAGTGAAGAAACTGTGACAGAGAAGTCAGTAACTAGTTATAAGCCAACAATAATTACAGTGACCAGTCCATTTTTCTCTTCAGTTAAATGGTCATAAAGCAACCAGTCAACAAAACACACAGTGGTATTTAGGAACTGCAGTGTATGCATCCCATATATGCACATGCATGTGCAAGCAATTTAATAATGATTTTATTCAGCAGTTGATTAAGCTCAAGTAATCAAGTTAGTGAATTGTCAAATAGAAAGGTCATTCTTGTTGGACTAAAGCTATGTTACAGGATTTTTTAACAGATAGATAGATAGATAGAAGGAATGAGATATTAATATTATGGTAATAAGACAGATACAGTAGATTGATATGTTACTTCTGGGCAAATTAATAACATACTATCTTTTCAAGCTAAGTTTGGTAGATTCACTGATAACAATTGTAATAAAAATCACTATTTCTTGATGTGATGTAATCATTATGAATGATAATAATATTAAAATTACTACTAATAGTACTACTAATACTACTAAAAATAACAATACAGTACTAAAACTAATAATAATTTTGGTAATCAAGTTCCTGGATTTGAGTCCAATGTTTCCATACAATGATCGTTGTTAACTGATTCAATAAATTGTGAGCATAGTTTACAGGGTCTATAAATTTTGATCATTGTTCACTGAGATTAAATCGTGATCATAGTTTACTGAGATTAAATTGTGATTATAGTTCACTGAGAATAAATTTTGATCATTGATCACTGAGATTAAATTGTGATTACAGTAGTCCCCCTCTTGTACGGCCCCCCTGACCAGCGGCCACCCGCTCCAAACGGCCAGAATTCGTTGGCACCGACGAGTTTCTGTTCAAAAGTACCCCTCACGAGAGGCCACCCGGCTAACGCGACCAGCGGCCAGCATTTTTGTGCAATAATATAAAATTTTCCCCCTCACGAGCGGCCTCATTTTATTTTTAAATATATCCAGAACCAATAATTAATTCAAATCTTGACGTAAGGTAAGTAATTTTGATTATCTCTATCGTAGATACACGTCTCTGAGTGTCAAGTCGCCGTTAAAAGTGTCGACTAAAGATTTAAAGTATATCGTTATCTATGAAAGTCGATGTTTACAGGAAATGGGCTCAATAATGTTTTGATAGAGTTTGGGGTTTAACACCTACGTTGAGTTCTTCTCGTTGATGATTATAACCAGACGTAATTGTTATAATCATAACAAGGTCAGCATCGGCTAAAAATAGATTTTGTACATTGGCACACACAGAGAACCTTAAAAAAAGACAATAGGGTACCAGACAAAGACCGGAAAAATTACGTGACCAAACAATATGGCTTCCTTTACGAGGGCTGCATTTCGTAAACTCGACACAAGTTTTGTCTGCATAATTAAATCGCATACAGTCAGCAATAACCGAATAAATCATTACCAAACACTAAAATGTCATCACGTTAACGGATACATTATTTTCGAAGAAAGTCGGTTATTCTACTCGACGACATCGGGGGGGGGGGGGGATGCCGTATGTACAAAAGACTCGTAAAAACAAGTTTATGTTGATATAATTTGAATAAACAAAGTAATAACCGATAAGAAGGTTATTCAGCAGCAGTGGGAAAATGGAGCAAATGGAAAGATAATTATGTATGTACCAAGATGTAAATGACGTTTTTGAATCCATTTGCAATGTGCATGACAACAATACCCGCTCGCATTATCAAACTTACGCCAAGAAAGCAAAAATAGTAACGTATATTCAGTTGAAATAAATTTGTTATTATGACAAAAAAAACTTTTAATGATTAATGTTTCATTTAGACGAAGATATTTAATGTTTTGAAGTATGTAGCTTTCTTACTACGTACATTACATATACATGTACTTCTCATAATAAATTTAGCCCCCCTCTGGAACGGCCACCCGCCTTATAAGGCCACTTTCCCGGTGCAACAGGGGTGGCCGTATAAGAGGGGGACTACTGTATAGTTCACTGAGAATAAATTTTGATCATTGTTCACTGAGAATAAATTGTGATCATAGTTCAGTCTATAAATTGTGATCATAGTTCAGAGTCTATAAATTGTGATCCTAGTTAACAGAGTCTGTAAATTGTGGATGGAAGCTACCATAAAATTCATGAACATCGGTACCCAAGAAAAATAATTAAATCATTGTATTATTAGTAATACATGTATTATAAACAATTATTATCATTTAAATATACATTTCATCTCAGTCATGGTAAGGTCACACAAGTTGACAGTCATGAAATCTTACTGTGATTTTTAAGACAGATCTTAAGAATTACTAATCAGAAATCAAAGTAACCAATGAACTGTCCAATCTTAAAAAGCATTATAGGAAACTGCCGTAAAGAAATTTCAAATGAAAACTACACCTAGATGATAAATTCTTGATTGTGATACATCAAATAACATGAAAGTAGAATTATATATTGTCCATCCATGTACCTTAAACAGCTTATAAAAAACAAACAAAGTTTAAAGTATTGAGCTGTGACCTTGACATTAAAGAAAAAACCTCAAACAAGCAATGTAATAAATCTTCTGGTGAAAATATGTAAGTAAACCAAGTTGGATCCCTTTATGTGAAGCAGATATGAAGTTAAACAGCAGAAGGGCAAATTTGACAGAAAACTAATGACCTGTGACTTTGACCTTGAAGATAAAAAGCACAATGTGACACATACAACTTTTTAATGATGATGCATTGTAAATTTCAACCCTTTATTTCAAATAGTTCTAATCTCAAAGAGAGGAAAGGAAAGTGTGATAGAAAATTTCAACACATCTCCATGACATTGATCCAGACAATATGACCCCAATATGATACACAATACACATGCTAATGATGACATGATTATGACAAGCTGCATCAATTAATCTTGAACAGTTTAATGAGTGACAGAGTGAAAAGGAAAACATAAAATATTAAGGCATGACCTTGACCTTGAAGATAGAACCCATACTATGGTATGTGACATGCTTCTAGTGATGACATTCAAACATGGCATCTTTCACACCCTTATCACAAACAGCTTTAAAGTTACAGAGCAAAAGGTATAATGTAAAAGACACAGTGTAGTGGAAAGACAAAGCACAAAAACTATAATCCCCACTTTTCTCTGAAAAGATAGGGTCCAAAAATTAAATTCAAGTTAGAAAATGTTTAGTAAGCTACTTACAAAATCGTTGCATAATTTAAGGAGCTAAAGGCATCTGCGGTGATACTGCTGATTTTATTCTGACTAAGATTACTGTAAAGAAAATGAAAAATAGTTTTTATTAGCTGCAAAAAAACATTTGTCAATATTTTTGTTCAAGAAAAGATATTTTCATTTCTATTTAAAATAATAAACATTAACAGCCAATGATGATTTAAACCTGCATGTTTTACAAGGGAACACAGTGTGTTTTAGTCTTTGATTATTAATATACAGTGATGATCATATCTTAAATTCTGAATTACTCGATTGGGGTAAAAATAAAGTGTTTCCAAATATTGAAAAGTAGAAATCTAGGAAAGTGATTGTAATTTTTTACCTTACACTTACTAGTTAAAAATTCTTGCTGTAGAACCTAAAAACTGTCCAATACTAAGGAAGATGCTCATAGCAAGACATTTAATTATAATTTTAGCGAGAAAAATGTTTCATGTCAAAATTTATATAAGATATTTATTATGGCTATATCACATTTTCACTCAGGAACAACATAAAACAAATCTAAAGTATAGATGGATGATGGACAAAAATTTCCAATACCAGTAATATTTAAAAAGAGGGTGAGATGGGGTTTACATAGAAAACCTAAGGTATTAAAAATTTAAGCTGAAAAGGACTGACAGCATGCAATGCGAAGGAGAGAAAAAAAGGAGTATTATCATAGGAATCTGGATCAATGGTCGAAACAGTGAATATTTACAACATTGTGTCTTGATTAACTGTACAACACAGATCTTCATGTTTTAAGAATAAAAAAGAATTTAAATATATATATATATATATATATATATATATATATATTTTCAAAGATCCATTCTCTTGTGAGCTTTATAGTTGATAATGACATGGACCTAAACTTGCTAATATTGCCAGATGTAAAAATAAAACTTGTCTCAACAATCCTCAGTTTATATTATGCTAACTTACTATGTTCTAATACAAATTCTGTCAAACAATGAAGGAATGATTAATATGCACTTTCTCATCATCAATAACCAAATAGCAAAGGTCATCTCATTTAATATTATTCACCTCATTAATGTGTCACCTGATTAATGCATACCATCTCATTTAATATTATTCACCTCATTATTGTGTCACCTGATTAATGTGTGCCATCTCATTTAATATTATTCACCTCATTAATGTGTCCCTTGATTAATGTGTGCCATCTCATTTAATATTATTCACCTCATTATTGTGTCACCTGATTAATGTGTGCCATCTCATTTAATATTATTCACCACATTAATGTGACCCTGATTAATGTGTGCCATCTCATTTAATATTATTCACCTCATTAATGTGTCACCTGATTAATGTGTGCCATCTCATTTAATATTATTCACCACATTAATGTGACCCTGATTAATGTGTGCCATCTCATTTAATATTATTCACCTCATTAATGTGTCACCTGATTAATGTGTGCCATCTCATTTAATATTATTCACCACATTAATGTGACCCTGATTAATGTGTGCCATCTCATTTAATATTATTCACCTCATTAATGTGTCACCTGATTAATGTGTGCCATCTCATTTAATATTATTCACCACATTAATGTGACCCTGATTAATGTGTGCCATCTCATTTAATATTATTCACCTCATTAATGTGTCACCTGATTAATGTGTGCCATCTCATTTAATATTATTCACTTCATTAATGTGTCACCTGATTAATGTGTGCCATCTAATTAATGTGTCGCTTCATTTAATATTAAGTGACATCAGTAACGTGTTACATCAGTAATGTGTCACTATATCAATATGTACCACTTCATTAATGTGGGTCACCTCATTAATATGTCACCTCATTTGTTACATACCACCTCATTTACAATGTACCACCTCATTAATATATACAACCTCATTAATATGTGCCACCTCATTAACATGTACCACCTTATTTACTATGTACCAACTCATTTATATATACCACCTCATTTATATATACCACCTCAGTAATGTGCAACCTCATTAATGTGTCACCTCATTAATATGTTTGAATCTTACTTATTATCATACTATCAAATTAACACATGCAACTAGAGTAGCAAAGGAACTTTCAGTTTGTGATTTTTTAATAGTTTTTTTTTTTCATATATTTTCTTTAACAGCATTTGATATACTCAACCTAGTGGAGGCATTTTCAGACTGCTATAAACTGCAACTAGTTAGTCATTACAATTTGTGTGCATTCCCTCAACACTTCAATGTATTTTTCTTACAGGGACCACTTGCATTTGTTTACTATAATTCAAGAACATAAAAAAAAGCCAATGTGTGTCCAACTTATTCAAAATACCTTGAAAATCCCCACTACCTTTATTTTAAACATCTTTCCAAAACTATATCCTTTTAAAAATGAACATGATTCGAATTGTCATATTACTGTATCAACTGCACTATAAAAAGCAATGTTATGCAGTCATATATAAGACCAGTCTCTTTGAATCTGTCTGAAAATCATACCAACATATTGTTAAAAGACAAGACATGGTTTAGTATAATTATAAATTAATTGAATTTCTACAGCTAAGAATGGAGAATCTATGGATTATAAATGCTAACACTTCTATATTTGTACAAAATAAAGTCAAAGAATCCAAAAAAGTATTAAACATTTTTCTTAGCTAATAAATTATTGTGCATTCTTTCTCAGCTAGGACTCTGGCTATAGGATTAAATGGAAAAAGCTCATAGGAGTTCGGGGTTTTTATATCTAAAGAATGTCTCATGATTAAACTACTGCCATTTTGATGAAGCACACTGAAACCTCCCTATAAAGGACACCGAAGGAACCACACAAGGTGATTGTTGACAGGTATGCTTTATGGACAAAATGTTTATGCAAAAGTGTATTGTAATGTTCTTTTAAATGAATGAAATTAAGAAATGTATCAGAATAGCTCTTTTTAAGCAAGTGTCCTTTATATGCATGTGTCTGATAAGGCAGGTTTCACTGTAAATCATCAGTTATCTAAATTTCATCATGTGGATCACTTTCAAGTCCAAATAACATTATTAAGGATTCACTGTACACAAGTCCTTACCTTGGTAAAATTTAAAACAGGTTTTAAGATTTTTTAAAAATATTTTGACACTTGTAAATGCAAATACAATGTTATCTGTGCATCTCTAATGTTAAATTACACTTACAATGTGAACTGTACATCTACAATATCAATTGTTCATCTACAATGTTAACTGTACATACATAAGTTTGACAATATATTCGTAATGTAAAATGTAAATCTACAATATTATCTGTATCTACAATGTTAATTGTGCATACACAATGTTAACATACACTTTACAATATATATATATATATATATATATATATATATATATATATATATATATATATATATATATATATATATATATCTGCAATGTTAAATGTCAACTTAAAATTTTAACTGTACACCTACAATATTTAATGTACACTTACAATGTTAACTGTACACCAACAATGTTAAATCATGGATAACTCAACTTTGATAATGAGACTTCCAAAGGCTTTCATCATCAAACTGAGATATAATTCTAAAAGTCACCCCTCCCCCACACACATACACACAAAAAAAAACTTATCAAAGCTGAGACCTTAACTTTAAGCTCTACCCCATCCAATGCCTCAAACATCTGTTGCATAATTGATACATGAAATACTGCTTAAAATGACAAAGGTTGACTGCTCTGGCACCCTGTATGCTTATAACAATCCAATCATTTTGAAAAATATCAAATTTAATGATACATATGAAAAATTTAATGTTCTTCCTAGTATTTCTTCTGATGTAATGTTCTTCTCAGTAATTCTACTGATGTTTAATGATATTTTTTTAGTACTTCTATTGATGTGATGTTCTTAGTATTTCTATTGATGTGATGTTCTCAGTATTTCTACTGATGTAATGTTCTTCTCAGTATTTCTACTGATGTTTAATGATATTTTTAGTACTTCTATTGATGTGATGTTCTTAGTATTTCTATCAATGTGATGTTCTCAGTATTTCTACTGATGTAATGTTCTTCTCAGTAATTCTACTGATGTTTAATGATATTTTTAGTACTTCTATTGATGTGATGTTCTTAGTAGTATTTCTATCGATGTGATGTTCTCAGTATTTCTACTGATGTAATGTTTTTCTCAGTAATTCTACTGATGTTTAATGATCTTTTTTAGTACTTCTATTGATGTGATGTTCTCAGTATGTTCTCAGTATTTCTATTGTGTGATGTTCTCAGTATTTCTACTGATGTAATGTTCTTCTTGGTATTTCTACTGATATTTAATGATCTATATAGTATTTCTATTGATGTGATGTTCTCAGTATTTCTACAGATATAATGTTCTTCTCCGTATTTCTATTGATGTTATATGCTCTGCTAAGCATTTTTAATTACTGGTGTGATGGTTGTTTTTGGTGTTTCTAGTGAATTTATATAGCTGGTTCACATCAAAATTCATTCAAATGCTCAAAGAAACATAAAACTATCATAGCAATGTGGGCTCCAGTTATTTATTTAACTTTTTAAATGTTTAGAACTTTTCAAGTTGGTAGATATGAGTCTCTGTTACATAAGAAAGTGAGCTATTTGAGTTATACCACATAACTGAGTGATCAATGTTTAAATTATCAATCAGTGTTTGATTGTAATTCCAAAATGCCAAAAATTATTATCACATCCCTTCAAGAGTAAATATAATAATTAACTGAATATCATTCCTTTATTCTCTAGCCTGTTCAACTGCCTGTATTTCAACATTGTGGTAATGGCTAGGAAGACAATTTCATCTATGATAAGATAAAGAGAAAAAAGTCAAAATGAAATATAAAAAGGAAATTTTATAATATTTAGTTATTTCATAATGCAAAGTACTTATCAGATTTAATCCATCAGATTAACTAAATAATCCATAATTAATTAATCATAATATGTAACAGTGAATTAAGAAACAAAGGAATAATTGTTTTTTTCCTTAAATCATCGACATCTTTTCACCATATTCACCATATTACATATGCTTTTATAACTGCACAAACACACTCCTCTTTATTCAAACCTCAAAATATATAAATTAGGAACAAGTATCTTCTTGGTGGCTTTGTATGTGAAAAAGACACTGCTGCCAAAACTTGCCGAGAAAATCCTACTTTTTTAAAATTCCCAACCATAAGTCCAAGATGGTTTCTTACACTTTAATTTTAAAGTTTAAATCAATCTAAAAAAGAATAAACTCAATTGTCATGAATGCAGAACATAGTCAAAGGGAGTTAACTCTTTCAGTATGTTTTATATATGATGGGAAGACTGATGTCATCAATGTAAACTTATGTTTATAACCAAATAAAATGTTTTCAAGAGCACAGCACATGTATTATGTTGAATACGGTATACTGTTTAGCACTGCACATGTATTATGTTGAATATGGTATAGTTTAAATAAATGTCATAATATTCCAAACGAATGAGCAACTTATTGAGAGACAATAGCTTGTAACAGAGGGTAATGACTAAAATAGATGAAATTGTAATGCAGTGCCCAAGAAAGAATGAAATGATTCTAAAATTTATATGTATGAATGACATAATGTAAGTATGTCAGTTTTACTGCCTTATATAGCCTGCCATAGCTATTTCAGGATCACTATGGATGCCAAATATATGTGGTATTTTTGCTGAAATAAATTCTGTGAAACTATTTCTGCTAAATGTATCATCACTAATATTATAATATACAGTATGAGATAGGCCTATCTTTTGGGATGCATATTCTAAGTCTATTTCCATTCAGTAATACCAAAGTATTCAATAATTTTAAAATAAAGTCATCAAAGTGTATTTAAATACTTAATTACTGTTTTTATAGTTAAATGAAGGCTAAATTTATTAAATTAAATCAATAATGATAAGAACCAGCCATACTATTATAACATTTAAAACTGATAAAATGAAAATGAAGCTAGCCCAAACCTTCAATATTATTACAATCCTAACCAATTTTTAATATCCTTGAATGAATAAAATCATTTAAAGATATTAATTTTTCAGTCTGCATTGTGTATATCATAATATGGGGCTGAGGTGTGGGGGACATGACATATTACAAATGACAACAATATTGATATACCTGGTTAATACTGCTGCATCATTTCATCATGACATCATTATTCTCTGTATTTAAGCAGATAGAGTTTAACGGTACTCTAGACCTGGAACAATTTTGGACAATGTGTTTTTCTGAGTTAGCTGTTCTTAGAAAATTATAATATCAAGCCAGTTGCTTGAAAATATAGTAAAATTTAATGCACTTTGCAAGCATAGTGTACAATAATTTTAACTTAACCTTTTGGATGTCGAATCCAAATTGTATGGTTATCCTCAATACAAAGACACATTGAATGAATAAAAAGAGTGAATTTTTCAACCAATCTGGTGCCAGTTCAATCAGCAATCTCTTTATCTCTAATTCCAGAAATTTAGAAGGTGAAATACTTTAATCCTGTACACATGTGGAGCTATGAAGTCATATTACTATAATGTCATATTGCTATGATGTCCTATTGATATGATGTCCTACTGCTATGATATCATACTGTTATGATGCCATATTGCAATGGTGTCCTAATACTATGCTGTCATATTGCTATGATATACTGCTATGATGCCATCTTACTATATGATATTGCTATGATGTCATATTGCTATGATATTATATTGCTTTGATGTTATATTGATATGCTGTCATACTGATATGCTGTCATATTGTTATTATGCCAAATTGCTATGAAGTTATATTGATATGATATCATATTGCTATGTTATCCCTACACTATGCTGACATATTGCTATGATGCATATTGCTATATTGTTCTATTGCTATGATGTCCTATTGCTATGATGTCATATTGCTGATATATTGCTATGGTGCATATTGCTATACTGTTCTATTGCTATGTCCTATTGCTATGATGTCATATTGCTGATATATTGCTATGGTGCATATTGCTATACTGTTCTATTGCTATGATGTCCTATTGCTATGATGTCATATTGCTGATATATTGCTATGGTGCATATTGCTATACTGTTCTATTGCTATGTCCTATTGCTATGATGCCATATTGCTTTAATATCATATTGACATGCTGTAAAATTGCTATGCTATGATATTGCAAAACTATGTGTTGTAACATGTAACATACTATTTTTAAGTCCTACATGTGGGTATGTTTATCTTTATTGTTGTTGTTATGTATATGTTGTGTTTTATGTTGTATGATTTAGTTTGGGTTGTTATATTTACCATATTGATATGTTAATCCAACCTAAATAAAATTATTATTATTATTATTATTATTATTATTATTATTATTATTATTATTATTATTATTATTATCATCATCATCATCATCATCATCATCATCATCATCATTATTATTAGTATTATTATTATTATTTTAGTTATGTACAAGGTGTTAAACAACTTATAAATGAAAGGGTTACAGAAATAGTGTGAATTACAAAGAAAATGCATGAAGAAAGTTTAAGACAGTATCAATGGCGGGGTGAAATAGATAAAATATAGCCAACTAGAAAAATGTTATCAGTATGGACTTCACAGATGATATAAATATTGTCTTGTACTACAAGCAAAAGGGCATGCATTAATATATGCTCTAAGATGAGTAGTCGATTTACTATAGTGTGCATCCTGTACTTACACCTCTGTAATCTGTTTACTCTTTTCTTGGGAAAATACATCATCACCTAGCTGTGTGAGTCTATTGCCTGCTAGATTGCTGTAAAATGGCATAGTATAATTGAAGACTTGTGTGGTTGCTCTGTAATATAAGCCATGCACTTTATCCTACTCAACCAAACACAAGAAAGAAATTCATGTTGAATGATACCAAGTCTATTTGCAAATCTCAATATATAAAAATAGGATATGAAGTACCCAATACCCAAGCTATAACAGGATGATATGTAAGCAGATGGATCAATCTGAATTTTGTACACATGCTTCTTAACTCCTTTTTGCTTCAGTGTACTGCATGCCCAGAAGCAAAGAATGAAGACCTTGATCTACCATAACTTCTATCAGCAGATCATGGTTTAAATTATTCACTCTTCTTAATATTCTGAGAAAAAGCATGGACCTTTATATGCTGCTGCATTATGGGAAAGCAGATCTGGGTATAAGCTGTTGACAGTTGGACACTGCTATAAACAGATAAATATAGCAGGATTTGTTTAGAAATGTAACAGTATGTACTAGCTGAAGAACAGAAGCCATATGTCTACTTCATTGATTAAGATACTAAACTTTTAAATGAAGCAAAACTGCAAGCTTTCTAGATGAAATGTCAACATTTTTATGGTGAACAAGTTAATTAAGATCTGTACATGCTAAAATAATAAGGTATATACAGGACATCATGTGTACATGCTTCAAGTCGAGTAAAATTGCAAAAAAAACAAGGATCCTGATCTGTGGTAGCATAATGCACCTGCAGATCAGTGTCTATGTTGTTTGTTCCATTGATAACTCTTAACAAACTGCATAGACCCAGATCTACCAGCACATTATACACTAGCAGATCTTGAGGTCGGTGCAATTTGCAGTTGGACTGATCTTATAAGCAAATATATATGATAATTAATGGCATCTTAATGGTAGTGATATGGATACATCAAAGTCAATAAGCCTGTAAGATTTTGTATTTTAGCAGAACACAGGTTGGTGTCCTTTAACATTATTAGAGTCTACAGTGTCTTAGAAGCAGATGAAAAACCTAAGTTCATTATCTATCTACCAGTTTAGCACCATTCAGCCTTTCATGTGTTGATGTGCCATTAAACACCAAACAGATTACAAAGAAATAAGGAAATAGACAAGTTTCTACCATACTTTACCCATGTGTAATGCATGCTTAAATGCAAACAGTACTAACTGCTGTAACACATTGTTTCAACAGGCTCTGTGCTCTTCATTCTTAATTGTGATATCAAACATTAGGAGCAGAGACACACCAATGGCACACTGAAAGCTAGCACATCTTGATTGCTGAGTGCACAATATACTACTACATGGGCAAATACACTGTATTACCTCCCACTTGTCCTAAGAATAAGTTAAGAGGATTTTAATTAAAATAGTGTGATCTGACCTGGTTTCTACTACAACATACAAGATTCCCTCACTACATGACCTTTCGGTGTAACACTGTTTCTTTTTAGTGGGGGTAAAAATGTATGCACAGTGTTCATCATTAAAAGGTGGTGTCACTATAGTACAGCATACTCCATAGCTCCCATGGACAGTGTTATAATTTGGTTTCACTATAGTACAGCATACTCCATGGCTCTCATGGACAGTGTTATAATTTGGTTTCACTATAGTACAGCATACTCCATGGCTCCCATGGACAGTGTTATAATTTGGTTTCACTATAGTACAGCATACTCCATGGCTCTCATGGACAGTGTTATAATTTGGTTTCACTATAGTACAGCATACTCCATGGCTCCCATGGACAGTGTTATAATTTGGTTTCACTATAGTACAGCATACTCCATGGCTCTCATGGACAGTGTTATAATTTGGTTTCACTATAGTACAGCATACTCCATGGCTCTCATGGACAGTGTTATAATTTGGTTTCACTATAGTGTACAGCATACTCAATGGCTCTCATGGACAGTGTTATAATTTGGTTTCACTATAGTACAGCATATACTGTACAGCATATACTGTACAGCATTTCACTCCCACTAAAAGAAACTCAATGGCTCTCATGGACAGTGTTATTGGTTTCATTGTAGTTCAATTTAATTTTTTTTTTATAAGACTTCTCCATGTGAAAATATAATGTATATGTTGTATATGAGATATCTAAGGGTTAATAAAATTTACAGACAATATGCAAATCTTAGTTTTGAGTCAATCTAAGTAATGAGTACACCAAATATTATACATTATAGACAATATATCTTAACCTCACTTTTGAGTCAACCTGACTAATGAAAACACCAAAGGTCATACATTGTAGAAGATATAACCTCATTTTTGAGTCAACTTGACTAATGAACAAAATATCATACATTAAAGATGATATATTTATCCTACTTTTGAGTCACCCTCAGTATGTGTGTATGTCTGTGATTTAGATCTTTAATGTATATATAGACAGTTTATAGTGATGCAGTAATTATAAGTATATGAAGAGCAAGATACAAGAAATGAAAGAGATTTTAGATTTTATATATATATATATATATATATATATATATATGTAAAAAAAAAAACACAAACTTTACTGAATCCACCAACTTTTCATCTAAGGATTATTGCCCCTTCCTAACTAAATACACAATGCCTGTCTATTGTTGCACTATGGAAATCCCAACTTTCTCTGCTGTGCTACTTTAGTTGAATCAAGCCAATTCAGGTAATATGTGTATGCATGGATTGTCTCAAGTTGTTTTAACTGAGGTGCAAAGACACCAATACAACCAATGTTTATATATTATTTTTTTAATTTATGCATAGAATGGATATAGCAAACTATATAAACTTGTTTAAAAGTCGAGTCAAACTGCAAGCATCAAAGATTCTGATATGCTGTAGACAATGAGCCCACTGACCAGGGTATATGTTTGTTCTATTGATTATTCCTATCAAACTGCACAGATCCAGATCTGCTAGCTCCTTATGTGATGGCAGATCTAGGTCTCTGCAGTTTTACAGTTGGACTCTATTTATAAGTGAGTATATATGGTATACAATCAAGAAAAAGAGATTATACAAATACTCATCAACCTAATTTGTACAAATCAAGGACCAGGATTATAAGTTAGCCACACAACTTATCTTATTTTTTCAGTTTAAAGTTTTTTTTAAACAATTAACAAGAATATATCTTTAACCTACATGACAAATCTCTGTCATTTAAACAACAGCTGTGATTCAAGCTCTAAAAGTATACCAAAATAGTATCCTAAAAGTATACCAAAATAGTATCCTAAAAGTATACCAAAATAGTATCCAAATTTATCAAATAGCACTCGCAGTTTAATTCACCAGTTGCAAAAGTCAAAAGTCTCAACATAATCAAGGACTGAAAAGCAATAATATTTAGATAGATAAAAACTACTGCTCTTTCTCTTCTTCTTAGAAATCTTGCTTCATGGCCACACTTGTTGAAATTATTAGGAATATCTGTTGCTTGAAGCATATTAGCATCTTGATATATGAACATATAATACACATAATATATGAACATATAGTACATGTACATGTAATAAGCAATTGATGCAGAGTGTAGTGGACTGTAGGCTGTCAAGAAATAATGAAGTACACAGCAATGCCTTGAAATTCAATGTAAATCTTTTAAATCCATCTGTTTTCATCATTATAAGTGGGTGATGTGATAGCTCAGCTGGAAGATAACAAGATATGTATTCAATGGGTTGCTGGTTCAGTACCTGCCGATGTCTACCCAGACTGCCTGCCTTAATTTGTCACTTGGTTATCATTTCCTTGGCATGATACAGCCCAATAAACTGTTTGAAAGAACCATTACAACTAATCAATTATTATAGCATTTGTATACTAAAACAGCCTGAATTGCTGTAAGTAATTTTTGTGCAAAGCATAACTTTACAGCCCAAGATCGTGCAATATTACAGGTAAAATAAACTATAATATGAGGCAATATTTAGAGCCATATGTCAAATATATATATGAATATTAAAATATATATATATGAATTTTAAAATATATTTTTATGAATATTAATATATATATATGAATATTAAAACAAATCATAAAAACTAACAATGGGAATCGAATACTGTACCATGACAGTTTTAATCTTGACAAGATTTCATTTTTTAGATGTGTCAGGGCTTGGATGGGTAGGTTTGCTACATCTTTGCTCTCATTTGGTTTGTTATGTGTGACAAAGCTTGGATGGGTATGTTTTTAGCACCCTGGGTTAGATTTTTTCTTTTTTTATATGTGGAATAAGCTTGGAAAAGTAGGTTTGTAGTGCCTTGGCTCATATTGTGTTAAACTTTGATATGTGACAAAGCTTGGAACGATAGTGATGTAGCCCTTGGCTCATATTTGATTTGTATATGTGACAAAGCTTGGAAGGTAGGTTTGTAGCTAATTTAGTAGTTACTACCATAAAGTTTGCATCAAGTTATGATTAATCTTCAAAAGTGGCAGATGCAGAAGACTTGCAGTGGCAATTAAGAAAGGAATTTTGTGAATTGAACACAAACATAAAACACATAAGAAATATTTTGGTACAAGAAATATGCAGTAAATCATCATGTCCTCATACTCTTCTGTTTTTTTTTTATTATTATCCCCAATCCATTATCCCCAATAACCCTCTTGCGGCCCCTTACTCTTGTGATGAATAAATTTGAATCATTTCACCCAACTGTATACATATTACAGTATATTGTGAAGTATAATGACTTTAATGTTCTTGGATGTATATGCCTAGCATGAAGACTCGCACTGCTACAAGGAAGTGAAGCAAAGGCAAAGAATATTCAAGAAAGGGTAAATTACAACTGAGTGCTGTCAAAGGATGTTATACATTAACTCATAATGCGGACAGAAAATTGGTGTAAGTAAATACAAGAGGTAAATGAACATGTGAAAAGGTGAATAATTTATCCTTAACTATAATTGTTTATCAATGTCATTTTTTCATGATTTTAGTCTATCTGTCACAACATTTCAATCACCCAATATAAACCTGTAAGCAACTAATTTAATATTAATGCAACAAAGAGAATTTAGAGTATAGAACTGTAATTATTATGAATTTTCATATACCATTTATAGCACATCTATACCATTTATGGCACATTTGTACCATTTATAGCACATCTAAACCAATTAATGCCACATCTATACCATTCATACCACATCTATACCATTTAAATCACATCTAAACCATTTATAGCACATCTATACTATTTATGCCACATCTGTACCATTTATAGCACATCTATACCATTTATGCCACATCTATACCATTTATGCCACATCTGTACCATTTATAGTACATCTATACAATTTATACCATATCTATACCATTTAAATCACATCTAAACCATTTATATCACATTTATACTATTATAACACATCTATACCATTGATATCACATTCTAATATTGTTTTTCTAATCTTAAATATTTCCTATATATTAAATTTATTCCAACAGTCTCAATGTAGTCCTTTCTTTTGATTGGACAACGAAAAAAGAAGAATCTATTTTTGGGATAGAGGGATACATGAAGTAAGCCTGTGTTATAAGTTTGTCTTTCTTTTAAGGGACAATTTATTACAAAACTTGAACAGAAAAAATATGATGTAAAATATATTCATTTGTGGGAAAAACAATTGACAAATTTTGGGAAAGTTGAACAAAAAAACTAATGTCACAGAACAACTTTTTCTCCAAAACATTCAAGTTGGCAAAATTATAAACTTGTCTGACTGCAGGAGTAAAACATATCCTCAGTGAACAGGGAATATGTAGCTTATAGTGACCTACCCTGCTAGAATATCTGTCACGATGCCAGAAATATGTAAAGTTTCTATCATAACTGATAAAGAGTGATTGAGATGGATTTGAGAAACATTTAACAATTCCAGCATAGTCATCAAACATTCCAAAATTATCAATGCCATACTAAATGACAACATTGTATTAGTGTACAAATGCAGTGTTCTGCATGGTATCATCAATGCTTACCTTAGGATAATTACAGAACATACTTGCTTATAAGCCAAGTCAAACCACAACCAACAAAAATCCTGATCTGTATAGCATAATGCATCTACAGATCAGGGTCTATATTTTTTGTTCTACTCATTACTTTTAACACATTAACCCCTGGAGGTTTCTGCTGTTTTCGCATGAAATGCGAGTGGGAAACACATTTTGGGGACTATTTCTAAATACATCGTAATCCATCGATTTCCAAACAATAATCTGTTAGACAAATGGTTACTAATGATACAGAAAATGTTTTTCATTGGTTAGTTTGCTGGCGCATGAGCAGAAGGGCAAAAATCGGAGTTCTTTTTTTTTTTTTTTTTTTTTTTTGCTTAACGGACCCATAATTTTCGTATGTAGAAGACTCTTTATTCAAAATGTCCACCTTATCCTACTTTTTGCACAGGTTCACCTGCCTGTGTGCGTCTCAGACCGGTCTGCCGTAGATCTGAGGTCATAAAGTCTAAAATCTGGACACAAATTCGGAACCCGACCATGGGCGATTTTTGGGTGAAAAAAAAACGGGTCCAAAAACTTTGGTTTTTCCCTCTGTATTTTGTAATACAATTAAAATGTCCAGATTACTTGCTATCATTGTAGAGCTACATCTGTCTACTTTTCAATAATACCACCCACTTTAGTGTATCATGTATGACCTTGACGCTACAGACCATGGAAGTAGGCTACTGCCTCATACCCCGTAAAGTCGTCGCTAGGGGTTAATGTGTTAACAAATTGCACAGACATGGGTCTGCCAGTACATAATACAATCTATATATATATATATATATATATATATATATATATATATATATATATATATATATATATATATATATATATATATAACATACAATAAGTAATTTAGGCACAATATTCTATTTTATGTAACATCATGATCATTGTCTTATGATTTTGAATGTTGTAATAATGCATGACATATGCATTCAATTAAACAGCCAAAAACACATGACTACACATGTGTACTGAATGCCAGCCTTATAAGGGATACATTCACTGAAGTGAGTATGTACTGAATGCCAGCCTTATAAGGGATACATTCACTGAAGTGAGTATGTACTGAATGCCAGCCTTATAAGGGATACATTCAATGAAGTGAGTATGTACTGAATGCCAGCCTTATAAGGGATACATTCACTGAAGTGAGTATGTACTGAATGCCAGCCTTATAAGGGATACATTCACTGAAGTGAGTAAGTACTGAATGCCAGCCTTATAAGGGATACATTCACTGAAGTGAGTATGTACTGAATGCCAGCCTTATAAGGGATACATTCACTGAAGTGAGTACTATTGAATAAAAATACTTTGTCATTGTCTAGCTAAACTGAAGTATGCTTTGTGCTAACTGCAAACATTTTAACCTTCAGTTAGTACAGATAAATGGTCTCAGCATAAAATGGAATTTGGATCATTAAAATTTAATACATATCTTGAGATAAAAACAGTTTGATACATACATGCATTGTATAATAATAATAAACTGAAGTTAAAGAAGATAAAAAAATTTAAATTTGAGCAATAATCAATTTCTGTGCTCAGACTGTTTTGTTATTACAGGGCCAAGTCATTGTTGAAAATGTGTCTTGAGTTACTTTATGAAGTTCAAAAGAATAATGCCAGGTCTGTACATCATATGTTTTAGTTTGTGAGGTTTAATGACAATTTTCAACATATGATACATCACAGCTAGTTTATTTTGGTGGAGCAAGAACCTGGGAAGATCTTGGGAAATGACTCAGGAAGCTATTGGCAAACTTTCTCACATACCCACATTGGTCAAGCCAAGACTTGATCTCACATGGGCAAAAGGGATATATGTGTCTGAGCAGTCTGTACAGGCTAAGTGCCCCAGACCATCCGGCTACCAGCTGTATATTACAAACTCATGAATAGGATTAGATATGTCTGCATTTTAAAGACTTCAGGTGTCTATTATCAGTATGTTTATACATGTATTTGAATGACAGAATCTATTGACTTTGAAAAATAAACTATTGATTCTGAACAATATACTAGCCAGGGGAATATATCCATATTGTTGGGTTGGACTAAGATTCAATCAGAAGAACATATTAAGCTGGAACAGAATTGCTAGATCATTGTTACACATCAATATACCAATCCTGACATAGCCAAATTGAAAACATTATCTACTGGGCATACTGTTTTTCTAAACTGATGAAACTATATCAGAGAGATTCTTATGTGTAACCTAGTGTGAATACTTGAAGACTATTAAATACTTCATACCCCCAACTGGTTGATGTGCTGTCATCACAAGTCCTTGATTTGTCTGATAATTTTGTAAATCTCTACACTTTGTTGTTGTTTTGTTTTTATACTAATACATTCACAACATTGTGAAGACTGAAGCTATTTTGGCTATTTGACTGCAAAATAATCTCTTCTGGCATTCTGTCATATTGACCTTTGGCAGCTAGCACAGCAGAGGAATGTATGCTTATATAATTCAAAGTCTGACAGCAAATTTCTTTCCATCATTTTTTTCTTTCAGTTAATGCACTTTAGAAATATAAATATTGAGGGATCCTGAAAAATATTCATAAAATCTGCTTAACTTGAAATTAAAACCCCAAAATCAGGAGGATTATTCCCAAAACAGAGTATACCAAAGTATTCATAAATATACCATTTCTTCCAACAAGAAAACAAATAAAACTACAGAAATGATGAGTGTTTTGCACCTGTAAATTAACCCCTGCCTCTCCCACATCACACCCCTATGCCAGGACACAGATGAATACACATGTCATGCAGAAAAGTATGTAAATCTACTGATAACAATGCAAGTACTATTATCAACATGCATATCTTTTGATAACAGTGTGGAAGTACTATTATCAACATGCATATCTTCTGACAATACTGCAAATGCTATTGTCAACATGCATATCTTTTGATAACAGTGGAAGTACTATTGTCAACATGCATATCTTTTGACAACAGTGTAAGTACTATTGTCAACGTGCATATCTTTTGACAACAGTGGAAGTTAATTATTGTCAACATGCATATCTTTTGACAACAGTGTAAGTACTACATGTATTGTCAACATGCATATCTTTTGACAACAGTGTAAGTACTATTGTCAACATGCATATATTTTGACAACAGCATAAGTACTATTGTGAACATGCATATCTTTTGACAACAGTTGAAGTACTATTGTCAACATACATATCTTTTGACAACAGTTGAAGTACTATTATCAACATGCATAGCTTCTGATTATGATCATAACATGTTCAAAGCTAGGAGCAATCCACAAGGAACTGCATGAGCTGTTGCATTCACAACATCTTGTAATATTTTGCATGAACTCGATCATTCTTGGAAATTCTTGTCATTTTTGCCTGCAGTAGGGATAGGAAACATATTTTCAGGGATGCTTCTGAATGTATCCAAATATATCTTCTTCTGCTTTTGATTTTTGTTTAGCATTTTGGACCCCTGAGTTTGTGT
This sequence comes from Unio pictorum, assembly GCA_030141615.1. Classification (NCBI taxonomy): domain Eukaryota; kingdom Metazoa; phylum Mollusca; class Bivalvia; order Unionida; family Unionidae; genus Unio; species Unio pictorum. The sequence continues at coordinate 21,361,872 of JARLTB010000044.1, forward strand.
CCCAGCCACTTTTAATTCTATATCTCAAACTTATCCTACTTCTTGCATGTTTCAACTGTTTCAGACTAGTCTGATTCAGATCTCAGGTCAACTATTTCAGACTGGTCTGAAACCAGTCTAAGTTAGATTTCATGTTAAAAGGTATAAAATAGGGACATAAAACTTTGGTTTTAAAACTGGTAATTGCTTGACCTTAAAAGAAATAAGGTCTTAAAAAATTAGGTTTTCTGTACTATATTTTGTAAGGGAAGTAGAAAATCTATATTATTTGGTGCTTTGTTGAGCTAGGTCTATTTTTCTGTAATACCACAAACTTTGGATAATCATGAATAATGTTGACATCACAGAGCTCGGAAGTAAAATAAAACCTCATAATTTGTAAACAAAACTAATTGTGCTGACAACTATGGAGATGCAAGTAAAAGGATAAAAAGTCTAATGAAAGTTTGAGAACAAAGTGATTTTTTTTATATACGAAGACACACTATAGAGATTGTTACATAAAAATAAACTTTAAATGATCAAGGTTAATTCATTAAATCATTGCATAACGATCTGGTTTTTTTGTTAGGAACAGTAAAATTGATTAATCCTCCCAACTATAGTGCTTTATCCTGATCTTTGATAAATCTACTGGCTGATCACAAAAAAAATGTGTATGAAACTGGTTGCTGTCAGTTAATACTAAATGTTGAGGTATTAAATAAATTAGAATATATGAAGAAATGGGACTTCTATCTCATTAGAATCTCAACAAATTTATTTATCTTTCTAATCCATCCATTACAGGTTTGACTCCTACCACTGGATCATCCTGGACCAGCAACCATATAGTGTGCCATGGGGACAAAGTATTTGTACTCCAATTATCGTGCCACTAAATAATGTATGTGCATTGCTGTAAAGCACAAAAACAAAGCAAACAGTCCATGCAGTCATACACCATTTTGCCCCATCCAGCCACCTTTAGAGCTCCAATGGAAGGCTTCTGTTGGTATGTTTTTGAGGGTTTTGATAAGAATGATACAAAACTACTTGGTAACTGAAATTAGTAATATACTTCAAGCTTGATAAGTTGCTACCACTTCATTACTAATCACACAGCAAATATGTAAGCTCTAAGTTTATATGTAACAAAACCTGCAAAGGAATATAACCAAAAAAATTTTATTTTGGTGATATCTTGGTAATTGTATTTAATAGCTATATATAATTGCAAACTAATTTACTTTCAAGCATTGATACTTACATGTACTGAAGATATTTGTTATTAAAGCTGGATTTAGGTAGTGAGGTGATCTGGTTGAAACTAAGGTCGCTAAAAAAGAGAAATAAAAAGAGATGTATGAGAGAACACTGCTCATGATGCAATTTTTGAGTCAACATAGAAAATACTGTAGCACATCTGCAATACAACATGTTAAATTACAACAGAAAATTCATTTTACATAAATTGTTCCTTTGCTTGTTTCACAAGTCTTAAATTAAATATAATAGATACACTGTTACTGGGACTTTATGTGTCCTAAAGAGCAAGTCAGAAGACAGAGGTCCTAAGTATAGCCAGTCTGAAAATTTACTCCAGAACATTTAATTTTCAATAAGTCCAATTTTTACCCCAAACTGTGTGCCCAGTTTCCATTTCCAATAACATTGCCTCTATTATCATTATTATTATCACATCAATTACTTGTTCTGGCACAAGAATGACATTTGTTGCCATTGAAAGTGTACCATAGATGTACATGTATGTATTCAAAAATAATAAAAATAGTATTTTTTTTACAACTGTAATTACATGTGTTTTGTTATGGCGCTTACCTTGCATTCACTATTCTAGATTCTTAATTTCAAACTGTTCATATAACAATGTCCCTCATATATATTAGAAACTAGAATGGATCACATTGCTAACAAATCACTGTTATGTAATGGATCACATTGCTAACAAACCACTGTTATGTAATGGATCACATTGCTAACAAATTACTGTCATGTAACGGATCACAATGCTAATAAATTACTGTTATGTATATTTAAAAGACATTATCCTACCTCTAATGGAGACATTCTTGGTACAAATGTAGAGCAAGACAAAAAATGTTTATCTAATATAATATCAGTAATATATTGTTTTAAATACATAAACATTCACCAAGATATTCTCTGATGTAAATGGGACCTTCATCATATATAAATAGTTTATTTCAATCATTAATACTAAAAGCATTAAAAGTTTATAAATTTCAAAAGGTTAAAATTATTAACTACAAAAAATACTTATTGAAACCATAATTCATCAAAGGATTTTCTATCAACTTCAAATTCTCTTAGTCATTCATGTAGTTCTAATAGAAGTATAATATTCATATATAAGATATGCATGTTTGGATTAATACTCTTAGCAAACATATGATCACATATTCTTTTAAACTCCTTAATTGGTCATCCCTGTGCAACCTGGATTTAAAAATAACTGGATAATTAACATTCTAATTATATCAAGCTGAACTAATTACTGTATCTTTTCAACACTACTAGATCCATGAAAACAGACCTTTGCAATTTAAATAGAATGGAATACTTATTAAAATATTTAAAATATCAAGCTTTCATATCTTAACTGATCTTTTTAACAAATATGTACATTACATCACTGTAGAGTTCACTAATTATTTGTAATGTGATCTTGCAAACAATTATATTCTGGCAACAAAACAAGGAAACTCTGCTAGATTAAATAGAGTCTGTGAGAATAAGGAAGGAAATGGATACAAAAATTGTAGCAGATCGGAAAAATATTATGAAAGCATAACCTGCCTTCAAAAATGTTTGGCAATTGTTAAGAAGCCCCATATCCAGCTAGTGATCATTCCTATAGTTGCTGCTCAAGATTAAAGATAGGTTAAGAGAATGTGTGGTTATTGCTAGATTACCTAAGAGTGAGTTTAAAAAAGCATGAATGGATGTGAAAAAGATATTAATATTGATAGAATTACTATATAAATAGACTGAAGTTAAACTGGCTATCTGCAGCTATTGCATTTCAATCCTGATCAGCTAAATAAATAGTAATCTATTTGCTAAATAAATAGTAATCTATTTGCTAAATAAATAGTAATCTATTTGCTATATTTGCTCATCTATAATGCTAAAACATACGCAAAATTAAGTATCCATTTTGTTTCAAGTAGGCAGAAAGGACTCGGAACATAACATAAATAGTGTTGTAAGTATCCATTTTGTTTCAAGTAGGCAGAAAGGACTCAGAACATAACATAAATAGTTTTGTGCCTATTACATAACCACTCTTTTACTCTAAGGATCACAGCATCACACTGTGTCTCTTAGGAAAAGGCACTTAGCTACCATTCCATAGCATGCCATAGACAATAATGTGCTAAAAGTGCCTTTAAAACCAAATATTAAAAACAAAAATGTTTACAGTGTCTAAATAATTATGCTCAGAATTGTGGAGTTGGCGTATAATTACAGCAAACCAAATGCACTGACATGAAACCCTGAAAAATGTATAGTGTTAACTGATGCAATAGAAAGTGAAAACACACACCAATGATGCCATGGCTATTGTCTGAACATGTCTGTATAAATCAGAACACACACAGAGTTAGCTCCCATTGTCAGTGTTGGGAATTCTTAAGTTTATAGACCTAAAGTGGAAACCATAAACAAGACATTATGGTGTAGTTCTTATAATATTATGATGTCTTACTCTACCTGCCAAAGTCTTATTTAAACTCCAGCCTTCTTCTCAAAGCATGCTATGGTTAGAAATATGTTCAACAAGTCTATTCTATGTACGAAAATTTACCAACATTAGGGGTATGCTTATTAAGGAGTATGTGAGTTTATTATGATGAAAACAGTTTAACTATTGCATAAGTCTAATCTGTCAAGACATCAGACATATCTTTTACGTGTCTAACCTGTCAAGACATAAGACATATCTCTGATTAGTGTAACCTGTCAATACATCAGACATATCTTTTACGTGTCTAACCTGTCAAGACATAAGACATATCTCTGATTAGTGTAACCTGTCAATACATCAGACATATCTTTTACGTGTCTAACCTGTCAAGACATAAGACATATCTCTGATTAGTGTAACCTGTCAATACATCAGACATATCTTTTACGTGTCTAACCTGTCAAGACATAAGACATATCTCTGATTAGTGTAACCTGTCAATACATCAGACATATCTTTTACGTGTCTAACCTGTCAAGACATAAGATATATCTCTGATTAGTGTAACCTGTCAATACATCAGATATCTTTTACGTGTCTAACCTGTCAAGACATAAGACATATCTCTGATTAGTGTAACCTGTCAATACATCAGACATATCTTTTACGTGTCTAACCTGTCAAGACATAAGACATATCTCTGATTAGTGTAACCTGTCAATACATCAGACATATCTTTTACATGTCTAACCTGTCAAGACATAAGACATATCTCTGATTAGTGTAACCTGTCAATACATCAGACATATCTTTTACGTGTCTAACCTGTCAAGACATAAGACATATCTCTGATTAGTGTAACCTGTCAATACATCAGACATATCTTTTACATGTCTAACCTGTCAAGACATAAGACATATCTCTGATTAGTGTAACCTGTCAATACATCAGATATCTTTTACGTGTCTAACCTGTCAAGACATAAGACATATCTCTGATTAGTGTAACCTGTCAATACATCAGACATATCTTTTACGTGTCTAACCTGTCAAGACATAAGACATATCTCTGATTAGTGTAACCTGTCAATACATCAGACATATCTTTTACGTGTCTAACCTGTCAAGACATAAGACATATCTCTGATTAGTCTAATCTGTCAAGACATCAGACATATCTTTTATGTGTCTATCCTGTCAAGACATAAGACATATCTCTGATTAGTCTAATCTGTCAAGACATCAGACATATCTTTTATGTGTCTAACCTGTCAAGACATAAGACATATCTCTGATTAGTGTAACCTGTCAATACATCAGACATCTTTTATGTGTCTAACCTGTCAAGACATAAGATATATCTCTGATTAGTCTAAACTGTCAAGACATAAGACATATCTCTGATTAGTCTAAACTGTCAAGACATAAGACATAGATCTGATTAGTCTAACCTGTCAATACACCAGACATATCTTTTATGTGTCTAACCTGTCAAGACATAAAACTTATTTCTGATTAGTCTAACCTGTCAAGACATCAGAGATATCTTTGATGAGTGTTTTATGAGAAAGTTAATGCTATTTGATTGAGCCAGAGGGTTTTTGTCAGAGTTGAAGCAGAAGTAAAGAGATATAAACAGTACCATCAGACCAAATAAAGACATCTATCTGTACTTTTTCCAATATGGCAACCCTTAAATCCATATAAGGAAAATATCAGTTAGATCCTCTGATAACAGTGATGAATATTAAAACAGAAATGGGATTATATGCTATCCGCTGATTAAGTGATTAAGTGATCATCATTAAAACAGAAATGGGATTATCCTATATCCACTGATTAAGTGATTATTATTTAAACAGAAATGGGATTATCTGCTATTGACTGATTAAGTGATTATTATTAAAACAGAAATTGGATTATTGTTCTGTCCACTGATTACTAACACATAAGCCTAAACTCTATGAATGAAATCTTCCTCGGCTATATATGACAAGTTAATGATTTTGTCAGGACTTTTCACAAGACAGCATATGCAGCACTTTTGTGTTAAACAGTGAATGGTTAATAAAAACAGAGATCTATCAATGTGGTCAGGCAGGGGAAGACATGGCCTGAAAAAGATATAACAAAAATGTATCCCATCATGAAAATCAGATTGGGATACCAGTCTGGCTCCTAGCCAGTAGTTACTTACACTGACACAAGACCAGTTAAATAGAACAAAATGGCAGACGGGATGCTTGTTAGCTGAAGGTTACTGATATTTCTGAAACAAATATGTATGTGGTGATGATCATGTTGATCTACCTAATACTTAGGTACAGTTAAAGGATATACAAAAATGCATTAAAAAAAGTACCTAATTAATAAATGATGACCTGAATTGTATTTCGATAATTCATGTTCATACTGCTGGACAGAATAGGTTAACTAACATGTGTATTATTTAAGGCCTTCAACTACTGGACTGACTAACTTATTGTTTTTTATGGGGTTTAACACCATTTTTCAGCACAAGATGAGCTATACATGTTGGCCAGTATTAATGGTGGAAGAAAAACCCAGGAAAACCCAGGAAAAAACCCACCAACCCATGAGAAGCTACTAGCAAGCTTTCTCGAATACCCACATTTGCTGAGCCCGAGACTTGAACCCACGCTGACAAAGGTGAGATGGCAGTGATCCATATTGGTGATTGCTTTAGACCACTCGGCCACTCAGAGCCTCAAATGACTTAACTGACATGTGCATTATTTAAGGCCTTCAACTGTTGGACTGAATAGCTTAACCAACATGTACATTATTTAAGGCCTTCAACTATTGGATTAAATAACTTAACCGACATGTGCATTTAAAGCCTTCAACTATTGGACTCTTAAACATAACCCACAAGTGCATAGTTAAGGCCTTCAACTATTGGACTGATTTACTAAGTTGACAACTGCAATATTTTAGGCCTTAACCTATTGGACTGATTAACTTAACTGACATATGCTTTATTTAAGGCCTTTAGCTATTGGACTGATTAACTTAACTGACATGCTTTATTTAAGGCCTTTAACTATTGGACTGATTAACTTAACTGACATGCTTTATTTAAGGCCTTTAACTATTGGACTGATTAACCTAACTTTCATGCTTTATTGAAGGCCTTTAACTATTGGACTGATTAACTTAACTGACATATGCTTTATTTAAAGCCTTTAACTATTGGACTGATTAACCTAACTTTCATGCTTTATTGAAGGCCTTTAACTATTGGACTGATTAACTTAACTCTACATTATTTTTATCTAAGTTACAATAGTGCATTTACATCACTAATCAAAAGTTTAAAAAAGGCAACAAGAAAGAAACGAAAAGGAAATATAAAAACATGAAGTATCTTAGAAATATTCTATATTGACTTAAAGTAGATGAAAATAACTATTAAATAGTCTCTGTCTTGAGTTTAAGATATTTTCCAATTAAAAGTAAAATAAGCTTGTTTATTCATAAAAACAAAAATTAGTTTAAACATTCTTAGTTCAACAAAATGTAGCTAGTAGTGATGTTGACATCAAATCTATTATATCTTCTGCCATTTAGGTCAAAATAATTTTATAGTAAATACTTACTTATAAAACAATTCCAACTGCAAACTGCAGAGACCCAGATCTGCTTTCACATAATGCACAACCAGGTCCGGGTCTGTGTGCATTGTTATGACTAATCAGTAGAACATACAACATTGACCCTAATATGCATGCTCATTATGTTTCTGCAGATCAGGATAATTGTAGTTTGCAGTTTGACTCTACTTAAAAGTGGGTAGATACAGTACATATAACTGCAAGACTTTGTTTCATGTCAGTTATAATTGTCTGTTTTGCAGTGTTAATGCAACATGATTCACTCTCTTTCATAAGAAATGTGGTCTAATGGGGACCACCTTTACAGCCAGATGTCTTACATAAATCTGAATTATATATATATATATATATATATATATATATATATATATATATATATATATATATATATATATATATATGCATTAGAGTGACTGGCTCAGAATAACCTAGCCAATACATAGTTTTCTTTTAATTGTCAATTGTCCTTAGATTGGTTAAAGAACAATTTAAATACTTATAGGTTTCTCTGGCAAATGAAAAATAATCCACAAAAAATTTTTTATTCTCAAGATGTAACAAGAATCATGTTCTTTGTCAATCATAGCCATGGTCAAATTAGGCAGTTTTAAAAAGTTCACCATATAAACCTTGTGACCAAAAGTTTAACAGTAAGAATTGTTCATTTTATAACATTTAGATTGTTAACATAATATGTTTGATGTTGGTTCATCTGTGCAAATATGCAGACCTGACCAATTTGTCATTTGTGCTTAGAGTTTAGTAATTCTTACATTTATATCCATTCATTAGATTATATGTTATTAAAGAGTTATCTTCCTTGAAAAATGAAAATATGCAAAACTATTTGGCTTTCCTTATAGCTTATTAAAATAAAACATGTCTGTTTGATAGACATGATGCTTAAATTTAGTTTATTATTTACACTGATAATATCTGACGGATTGGTGTTTCTCATTGAGAAAAAAAATGGGGGAGAGCTTAGATGTATGATTTGTGACTGATTGAAAGTAGCATCTTCATATAACAAGCAAATTTTCCTCCATTAGAACACTCCTCCATCTTGCCGTCTGCTACCTACAGGTATTGTATGTGATCGTCAGCAAGAAAATCTTTGTTCAGTACTGTGAAGTTGTTGTAAGCTAAATTCCTGCAATGCAACAAAGCAATTGATTTTTATGTAAAGCTACAAATACAATATTGTATCCATAATATTGGCAAACCTTCACATCATCATGATTCAATGACGATTGTATACGAGGAGTGAAGGGACAATTAATCTGATGTTGGATATATATATATATATGTATATTTATAATTGCACTCATTCTTACTATGTTGTTTCTGGTCAAAATACTTATTACAAAGCTCTATTTTTTTTATAAAAAAAACTTTGATTTATTTACAAGCAGTGAGCATTCATTTTCATCTCAGAGGATGTTTGACATTTTACTGATGTAATACTGTAGAATTTTTTTTTTACCAGTTGAGTCAAAAGAGTTTAACATGCTGTAGTGGTTTATGACTACATTTTTTCCAAACTAAGCAAGATTGTTTTTAATTCCAAACAAAACTCTGATATGAACCATTTTTTCAAAGGCAACAAACGCCAAAAAGAGACCCACCAGATAAATTCACAAGGGATAACTATTTAAGTTGTCAATGAGTAAGGAATAAAAAAAGTACATTTATCAGAATATTTCTTGCCTTTAATGTTATAGTTTCTCTAACTGATGAGAGTTACAGAGGAGAGCATATAATAATAATAATAATAATAATAATAATAATAATAATAATAATAATAATAATAATAATAATAATATCATACAGCCTTGTTCATTTGACAAGTAATCAAATTATTCAAACTACATGTAACATGTAGAAATGTGCCGATTTATTACAACCAATGGTCATTCATGTAAACTCCTCGTTATCCTCATTAACCAAAGATTCTTTGTCCATTGTGAGGTGTTAAGACAGTATCTATTCTAACATGCATGTTTGTCGAATCCATGCTGATTTCCAAAACAATCCTCCAAATGCAGGTACTTAATTAATAACATCCCCTATATTTCTTTTTATTTCTCCCTATTTAACACTTGGGAGGGAGTAGAGTGTTTGCATGTTCATTTTTTAGTATTGACACACTCAGCATCTTGGACCCTATCTTACCTTCACTTGCAAAATTGGAAATTGGTATGTGAATACATCACAGTAAGAGTATCACAAGCCATACAAAATCTAGGTCACAGTGACCTAAATGATGCTCAAATATCTAACTACATACAATAACTTAACATAACGATGATGAGATACTAATAACATGCAGCATATAATTGATCGACTACTATATAGCAAAAACATTTTCCCAGTATTGTGACACTTATTTGTAAAATTAATCAACTTTTGTGATTTTATTTCAATATCTTGTACTTGTGCATCATGTTTTGAATATACTGCAGTTGTTTCCAAATGCAAGGTGTCAAAGCATACAGTAGACAATAAATCCAACAAGGAAGGGAAAAAAATCACACACAGTACATATATCCAACACCATCACATTTACCAGTGCCAGGTAATCACACCAAAATATCAAATATTGTAAAATTATAAAGAATGTATTCATATAAACATACAGGTATGTCCCATGAATGGGCACAAATAAAATCATGATTCCGTAAGGAAGCCAAAGTTATGTTACATTATGAAGATCATGTTTAAAACATTTTGAATAAAATGGTATCTAACATCTTACATAATTGTGCAACCTTTGCTATGAATAAAGCCAATGCCTTCTACTTTCTAACATGCTAAATATGTATATTGTAAAAGTCTATCAACAATACTAAGCTATACTAACATTCAATTAAAGCTTACACAAGTATATAAGTCTGTACTGAAACTACCTATATTACTTCATGCAGACTAATCAAACAATCATGTACAGGAGTTTTAAATTATTTAACAGCCTTTAAATTATTTAACATTTATTAAAAAGCCATTTTTTTTGAATGGTGGATTCTTTGCAATCACAGGCTTACAGTGCATATAGATAGAATGGCTTTCAACAAAGAATGATAACAACTCAAAATCTTGAGCTGCTAACAGGGATATATCATTTATCTTTAGTATCCTCATACCTACTGGTACATATGTATATTTTATATGTATCTTAGTAACATTATATCTATATACATATTTGATATATTTTACTTACATCATACCTATATACATATTTGATATATTTTACTAACATCTTACCAATACATGTATACATAATTGATATATTTTTAGTAGCATCATACCTATATACAGACCATATATATTTTTCAAGAGAGAAAGGGTATTATTGTTTGTTTGTTTGATTAGGATTTTTTTACATAGCTTTAACAATTTTTCAGTATTTTGAAAGCTAATCACATTACATTAAGCTAACTTTCTCCAATACCTTGGGATCTAGCCCTCCAGGAAAGACAAAAGTTGTCTTTTTGTTTATATATTTTATTATTATTATTATTATTATTATTATTATTATTATTATTATTATTATTATTATTATTATATAATGGGAAGCAACTTGTATTGGTTAACTCCCTTTTCTACCTGCTAAGTGGCCAACATACATTATTCACATACATGTATGTAATGTACCAGCTTTTTTCCTTGAGCAAACTCATAAAGGAAGCTTACATTATGGGGAATTTAAGGGTGGGAGGTAATATTTGTAATTGCTTTCTCTGTCAAAATACATTAGCTGATAAAATTACATTATGAGAAAAGGTAAGGAATAGGAAGTGTTTAGAACTCTACTTCAAACTGTGTTACCCAGGACAAGCATGATTGCTCTACTAAATGGATGAACACTTGATTAATTATCTACCTTTAGCCATGTGGCCAGTGCTTGTTTGCTCATGTCCTGCATTCCTGCATTCAGGGGTGGGAAGTCCTTTTACATTATATGTGGATATTGTCAATGTGAGGATAAGTAAATGGTCCTGTAGCTTTACATTGCTTTACCGTTTGATCTGGGGGAGGGAATAAATTGTTAATGCTGGTTCATTAGTGACACCAAAACCTTTTTTTATGAAGGACCCAGGTTGTAATAAAGAATTATTGAAATATCAGAACAGAACTGCATGTAGTTCACATCTGTGAATACTGTATGAAGCTCACTCGCTTTACATGTTGAAGTTATCAGTGATGAATGATAGCTACTTTAGTCAAAAAGGGAGTGGGGACACTGACTCAAACTTGGACAAGTTTGGCTATGTCATAACCAGAAGAGATTCCATTTGGGAATAATGGGAGTGAGCATTGTCTGAATTGGTAAGACTGGACCGCAAGTTGCAAGTCAGAGATTATTTTTTTTGCCATAAAATCATCTCTTCCATAAAATGTGAATGATGTCTGAGATCATGGAAGAGCATCCATTGATTGTGATAAGCCTGCCAACAGGGATTTGGTGCTTAGAGTGGTGTGATGTAATGACGTGATACCAGTCATTAACAATACATGATTTCCCCTTGATAATAATCGTCAAAATGGAGCATCTTCAACTGTGCAATTGTAGCTCTAAACCCCTTTACAATCAGGGCATACCTGAAAGCCAGGAATGAAGGAGAAATTCATTTGTACATTGATGGATTAGTGGCAATCTCAGCTGTATTGAGTGGAGGTCTCTATGATAGGTCGATTGCTAAATCAAGGTCTCTATGATAGGTCGATTGCTAAATCAAGGTCTCTATGATAGGTCGATTGCTAAATCAAGGTCTCTATGATAGGTCGATTGCTAAATCAAGGTCTCTATGATAGGTCGATTGCTAAATCAAGGTCTCTATGATAGGTCGATTGCTAAATCAAGGTCTCTATGATAGGTCGATTGCTAAATCAAGGTCTCTATGATAGGTCGATTGCTAAATCAAATAGATTATGATCCATCTTGAGGAGGTAATCAGAGATATTGCAGTCTGTGTCCCTCATTTCTTAATTAGCTTCATACCCAAAATTGATGAAGGGATGGTATATAACAACATTACCTCTCACCTGATTAAAAGAGCATGTATAGTCATGCTTTTGGAATGATGCAAATATTAAAAAGATATGTCAAGCTTCAGATGCCCCCATTGAGTTGACCAGGAATGTCATGGAGTTGAACGTTACCTGATATTGGGAGTATTTCACTACTGTGAGGCAAAAGTCTGGTGATTGTTAGCCCCTTGCAGAGTTATGCCATAACAACCAAATTGTCCAACATAAATAGGACTATGTTTCCATGGATATGTTCTACCACATGTGGAAGGCATTGAGAATGGCTTTCATTTCAAAGAGGATGATATGATAAGCCTCCTCTTGAAGCATCCGCATTCTTCTAGTAACCATCACAGGTCCAGTAATGCACTGGCATTATAATGGGTACATGCCAAGGCCAAGGAGCTGTAAGAAACATCCTCACCTTCTTTGATGCTTTCTCCAACACATGAGCTGTACTGTCCATGTATTTGGGAGAAATACTCCAAGATAATATGTGAAAGAAGCTGCAAATCCAGATGGAGAAGAAAAAAAATTCACAAGGAATGAAAATAAAAGTGGGGGGGGTATGTCTCATGAAATCTGGAAACCTTCTGACATGGCAAATTTGGATCACACATCATTTTCTGAGAATGAATGATCCAAATCTGACACACAGGGAATAATCTGGTACTTAGGTGGTTCACAAGAGGCTGTGGGGGATGATGAATCACTGACGATTGACAGAAAACCTGAGGAAGCAAAAATTCTGTTCTCATCTCTCCCATTCCTGCCTGCATGTGAAAATAGTGGCATAAAACCACCAATAATGTGCTTGGCCAGGGAAAAAAAGAAACACCTGTCATTTTTGAGAACTGTCAAAGTGAATTCTTGTGATAATTGTCTCTTCTCATATATGTTCCCTAACAGGGTCATGTCAAGATAGAAAACAGCTGAAAGTTATAGGGCAACTCTTACTTTCTAACCCCACCCACCCCAATTGTATGCCCTAAATTTAAGTTTGATACAGGTTTACTGCATCAATTAGATATGTGAATCTAAACTGCATTATATCTGACTACCAAACAATTCCTTTTTACATTGCAATTTATTTTCTAAGAAAAGTTTAAAATAAAAAAGTATTTATATGACCTAAAACAAAGAAACTAAAACTTTTATTTTCAGCCCCTTACTTCTGTATATTTTGCAAAATTAGAAATATCTGTGGATAATTAAATTTTGAGGGGAAGAATTATTCACAAAATTAAATCCACCAGAAATTTAACTTGCTGAGATTTAAGTTTTATTTCCAAACCATAAATTGTTATCCCCACAAACACTTCTTGTTTTACTGTAATACATGTAAAAGGCAAAATAGCTCAAACAGCAATGAAACTGTGGTCTTTACATAGGTATTGTTAAACTACTGCAAGATTAGCTTTATCAACGCCCAGCATTAGCAGACGTTTCTGTTTAACACTGTTTTTGAAAACCATGCCTTGTTCTTCTGAACTCACCATTGCAAAAAAGTAGCTTGCTCATTCTGCATTCATTCTCAAATAATAACTGTTTACGCTTGTACATATGCAAACAAAGAAATTTTTTTGGATCAAGTTGTTAAATTTCTAAATTCTATGGAAATTCATCAGGCTTTTCATTTTCTTACCCATTTTCTATATTAAACTTTATTATGAAGGTACAATACAACATAAACATCAAGCTTAATCTGGTATTAAACATGCACATTAATTCATAATTCATGCATACTTTAAATATATAATTACAAATTTGATTAAAATATTGTTGTTAGTCTATATTTGTTTCATACTTACAGAGATATTAAGCTCTTAATGTCAAATGTCTTAGATGAAAATGAGGAAATACCATTCCCCTGCAGATTCCTACAAAAAAGTTGGCAAGTGGAAACCAGTCATATCACACATTTTGAAATAGGCACAACTTCTAAGCAGATGACTGGTAAATACACATGAATTGACCTAAAATGATACTAAAATTTGAGAAATATTCTGCAGTAAATTTATCACCCGATGATCTCGATCAACACATATAGTACACTAAACACAAACGGTGATATCAAAATTACTTACCAATTTATGGAAACATTTTATCTGTGTTGTTATTTCAATAGCCAACTTCAAAGTTAGATTGTTACATGTTCATTTATCATGTTATTGATACCTGAAAGTTATTCTCACCATTCAGCAATAGTTTATTTAATTTCCTTTACTTTCACTTGTCCCATCACTCTCCAACCATCAGTACGTCAAAATTTTACAAGTCTGACTTTAAAGGTTTGTGGTCTCTGAATTCAACCAAGTGTGATGTGGAAGTTACCTAACACTAAGTACACATATGATAAACAGCTTCAGAATATCCTTCCAGTTCATCACAGATGTTTGGCCAATTGTTCTCAGTATAGCTAAATTAACCAAGATTTTTAACTTGCAATTATTTAAGTTTTATCCATTATTTTGGGTAAAATTCAACCTATCATTTGAAACATTCTGGTTGATTTTTCATATATTTTTTATAAAAAACTCTAAATACTGTACATGTATTTTCAATTTATGATATCTATAAGACAAACTTATGGAAATATCTGGGTACTTTACACACATTGTTGTTCACATATTCCTTTGTTCTCTAACACATATCTTCTACAGCAAATTATATAATTCATGTTGATATTATCTACATTATTATAGATAAAATTTTATGTCATGTACATTTTAATATCTAGTATACTACAATACAAAATCTACTGTGATACACAACTACTTTGAAATATTGTAGCTATAATATCATAAGTCACACCTCAAACATAATAACTTGGCAGTTTTAGAAAATTTAGCATAATTTGTTCACACCACTCAAAAACCCACTAAAAACGAACACCATCACTACCATTAAGGACACAAAAACTATTCAATCTTCTTTGATACTTACAATATCTGCAGGTTCGTCAAACTATCGAAAACCCCAGCAGTGATGGATGAAAGAGAGTTATATGACAGATCACTGAAATGACAAAAAGAAAACCATGCTCAGTTTTAAACACCCTGGCTACTTTTTCATTGTAACCAATGGTGGTAATAAACTGTAAAAAAAAAAAAGAAGAGTCAAATGATCAAAACAAGGGGAGCACACATCTTGAATGAACTCATAAATAAGCAATTTTCCACTGCTGGTCCGTGTTTATTCAAATATCTTTTACTCAGATATAATGGCTTCTCTCTGGAATGTAGTCATACTTTGATGTTAAAGTTACAAAGTACCTTTATCTCTTTCAAGTCAATTGTCTCCACTATTTTTGGCTGATGTAAACTGCACTGCTGTTACACGTTATTGGTTAGTTGGCATTACATACTAAGGGAGGCAACTCATGAAATCTAATAGCTCTCACTAGGGACAAAGCATTAAAATATCAGCTTGATCTACCAAGGTGTGGATAGGGTTAACATATCATACTTTAGCTTGATGCTTAGGTTCAAGCTTTTTCTCTTTATAGCATTATATAAAAGTTGTTTTTAGCTTTTGCACAGTTTTGTTTGTCAACATACCATAAATATGACAAAAGAAAATCTGTACATGGAGAGAGACACTTCAATCCATGATATCCAAAGAGTTCAACATTTTTTCTAAAGTGGAAGAACTTCCTTTTGTAGCTTTAAAAAATAACATATAAGTGATTTTTGCACATTCATGCAAAGAAAGATGCTACAAGGCTGTTTCGAAAAAGTCAAAGTCTGAAAATGTTGTAAATTGTTCAAAAACAGAAACATTGCCTCTGTGGCATACCATCAATTGAGGTCATTGACATATGCACACAAATATACAGCTACAAAGTAATATGTCTTGATCATGAATGTTAAATTTCTTGAATACTAGCATAATTCTGACCCCAAAATGTTCCACAATGTTGTTGTTATAGGGTTTAATGCCATTTTTCAGCTTACAACAGGCTATACATGGTGGCCATTATTATTGGTGGAGGAAGAACCCGGGAAAACCCCCGGAAAGAACACCAACCCACCAACCAGCTACTGGTAAGATTTTTCACATAAGTACATTAGCCTAATCTTAGACTCGAATCCACGCAGACAGCGGTGAGATGGATGTGATCCGTAACAGAGAGCACTTTAGACCACTCGGGGGCCCCAAAATGAGAAATTGAACTGATTCAGTGGCAGAAAAATTAAAATCAGGTTATCTACATATTCATGCAAATGTATATAAAATGTATCTAAAGTTTTCTTTGTAATTCTCCAGTATAATACTATCAGAGTGTGCAATTCTTGTTTGAAAATTGCCCTAGCAGTCAGTTGATTTCAATGTACATGTATTTAGCAAGTTCTGTCATTAAATTAACACAAAATTGAGTGGGGGGGGGGGGAAGGTGTTTAACGTTACTACTGGTGATTATTATGTTAATGTTATAGCTCTCATTGCATACTACCAAATAAGATGCAAAGATTTAACAAAATATGTTTATGTTAAATTTAATATATCAAAAGAGGACAATCAAAAGGGGACAATCAAAGGGGGACAATTGAAAGGGGACAATCAAACATTATTACTTTCTTTTCTCTTTAGACTTATCACATGAACTGATTGATACAAATTCAGTTTTTCCCCCAAGTGAAATTTGTTACCACAAATATTAAAAACAACTTCTAAATCCTCAAAAGAAACCCACACTAATAACTTTTTTTAATGAGTTTGGGTGCATTTTTTATTTTAAAAAAGGATTTGTTGTAAACATTGATGCTGTGTGGTGCAATATTGTCATTGTGATGTAGCACTGAACTAAGACAGGTTGAGGGCACACACGAAAACAACTATCTCATATGTTGGCACATTGTGACACTTCACAGTCTTCATAACTTCTACACAAGTAGACATATTGATATAGAGCCATCTAGAGGTCACCTTGACTATTCTGATTGCTAGTGTTCTTGGACTGACTATACAAATATAGTACTGCCTTATGGTTATTATGTACTTTGTGAGAAGGGGACTAGAATAAGGTTAAGGTCGTGAAAACTAAAGGTCACATTCCAGAACTAAAACCTAATTACATAAAAGATACAAAGATTAGGCAAATAAATATATAATGATGCACAGCAGGATAAAACATAGAACATAAAGATATCAAATTCTGTAAACTGTATATAAAATGAAAGATAAAGTAACACATCTAAATTATTAACACTTGGTTAAAACTTTCTTGTATAAACAGCATTTTTAAAAATAAATTCCAAGATTTTATCATGGGTACATTGCGATAC
Source organism: Unio pictorum (assembly GCA_030141615.1). Taxonomy (NCBI): domain Eukaryota; kingdom Metazoa; phylum Mollusca; class Bivalvia; order Unionida; family Unionidae; genus Unio; species Unio pictorum. The sequence goes on from JARLTB010000044.1 coordinate 21,379,534, forward strand.
AGATTCTTCAACCAATTTACATCAAAATACTTTTGTCTCACAAAATGGAAATCTATACAATCTGCAAGAATGCGATCCAATGTCAGTGGTCATCAGCAGGGCACTTATTCTGATGAAGTTCACCCTTCAGAATTAGTCATTCATACATAACCCACTCCCACATACTAGAAGGTGAAGATCCACCTGAGTGCATTACTTGGATTGAACTATTCATTGTTAAGCACTTTATGACAGAGTGTTCCGACATGGAACCTATGCATGATAAGTATTATAATGTGCATAACATGAAAGAACGTTTTGATACTATATATATCACTTGTATAAAAGATTTCCTGAATGAAGTAAACCTTTATTTTAAAATATAACTTGTATGCCATCACCTAGAGTATTTTTATCTAATGCTAATACCACCTCTTATTTTCAACGTCTTTTCATCTATACTCATCAACATACACCATTTACATCTCCCATTGATTGGGAAGCTTCATATTTTACTGTTACTAACATCTTACCATTTTACTTTGAACTATTTGTTTTTTTATGTCACTTGTCGATATTAAACCTTTTAGTGTTTTTAAACATGTATACATACAACCTATTGCATAGCGCTAAATAGCCTAAAAGTCTTGGTGTGCCATTAAAAATCAAACAACCAACAACCAATCAACCCTTCAGGTGGTATGCATGAGTCAGCTGATCAGCACACCACTGCCACATCTATCCAATTTTATCATATGAGGGATACTACTCACCTATAGCCCTGTTCAATAAGGGTTGTTATCCCCCCTGATTTATTACCTCCCCTTGCAAGGGTTAGTGGGTTTGATGTTTTTAAATTTGTTCATGTCATTTTCATTCCAGATATTTTGCGAAGTATGAACGACATGTTGATTAATATACTATTTGAAGTCAGTATAGAGATTTTTCAACTTAGCAATGGGTGACTCAGACTGCAAGCTGCTCTGGCTGCTTTATCTGCCCTTGTATTATCCTTTATGCAGCTGTTACTAGGCAGCCAACAGTATTAATAATAATAATAAAAATGAGGACTTTGTATAGCGCCTAATCTGAATAATGTTGCTTTAATACATGTATCTGGATATTAACAGGATGTCAAATTTAAGATTCTGTCTTTCACTGAGGAGAGGGAATCTGAAAAGATGATGTACTTTGATGTTTGAGAGTTTTAAATATGGCTGACAGATTTGAGGATGGCTGTAATTTCTGCACTAAGAAAAAGAGGCTTTATCTGGTAATTGGCTCAAGATGATGTCATGTGGCAGATTCAACCTTGTCTCTATTCTCTAAACCATCTGTATAAAGGGAATTATAAGGCTACAATAGAAGGCATAAAGGGGCAAAGAAAATGTATGGTCATGAGCTAAGTACACAAATTCAACAAAAGCCAGTAAAATGTGAAATGTATATCACAGTGACCTGTTTTTGCAATATAGGTGTGGTACTAACAGAGATGCATGCAATCATCAAGTCATATGATTCTAGCATGAACAGTGCTTAAGACTGAACCCATGCCACAAAATATGGGTCACAGGGACCAATAATTGTGATATGGGTTTAATACTCAACATGCATACCTTCACCTAGTTTCATGATTCAAGGTCACTATCACTATGTATACAGAATACACAAATCATATAGGGTCATGAGCTAAATTGAAATGAAAAGAATACCTAAAGCCAATAAAATTACATAGTCTCTATGATTCATATTAGCGTTTCCAGATGACTGAACTGTATGTGTACTAATTAATGATGATCACATAATACACTGAATTCACAACACAATAACATACAAATACTTACAGTTCAAGGAGTGCTGAGAAGTACACAAAATCACTTGATGCTACCACAGATATAGAATTCTTGTTAAGGTATCTGGAAAATAAAATAAATAAGATTTAGCTGTAAATCCCGATTGCATAATGGTACAATCATTGGTGGGTTGCATTTGTTGCTTGTGACCGAGTCAGTAATCTGACAGGACAATTGGTACAATCACCTCAAAGAATGGGTGTGTGACATGGATTTCTAATGTAGCTATTAAAAAAATTCAGTCATATTACTATGATGTTTTCAGTATGGCAGTTTCTATAGATTGTTAGCACTGGAGCATCATACTGTAGACATGTAGCATGGCGTTCCACCAAGTCACATTAACCTGACACCAGTCCGACCAATCATACCACTAACTTCTTAATGCTAAGCGCTTAGCGAGGCAAATGTTAGTACCATTATCATAAGTCTTCAGTATGACTCTGCCAGGGCTCGAACCCGCAAAATTCCGCATCCGTGGAGGGCGCTCTAACCACTAGACCACCAGACGGTCCACCTCAAAGAGTATATTTCGTACTGACTTGGTCATTATTTGGCCAGTAACTGGTCACTAATGAACCATACAATTGGTAATAGTAAAGCTTGTCTTGTATTATTTAAAACATGTGTCTACACATCTTGAAATCTATCATTGGAAAACGAAGGGGATAAGTGATCACAGCCTCTACGAGGTAGATCAACAAGAACAAATAGCATCCATTTTTGCTAGTTTACAAAGTGAGCCCATTATAATGTGACATTGCCCACTTATATAAATAAAACCTAACCAAGCCAGTGCCAAGGTTTCTTGGACAAATATAGTATATATCTAAGTTTTAAAAGTGTCTGCACGTTCTAGTACCGTAATTCAACGGCTACAGAAACATCATTTTTGGTGATGTGGCTGTAGCCACGGTATTATGGGCACTGGAATGTGCAGGCATGCGATATTTGTTTTATCTCAGATAAAGAGGTCCTTGGTTCGATACCAAGGAGAAACCCAGTATGTAGCGGAATTACTGAAATAGATTGTTCAGCGCTAGGGTGTCAACATTTGTAGTGATCAATGTCCGTAGATTCGTCAACCATAGGGAATTTAATATGCATTGTCATATAGTAACATTTACGGTTTAAAAAAATAAGTGTTTATTTCGATATTTGACTGATGTGAGTGCGACTTATATTTTAAACAAAAAAAAATCTGTTCAGTTATTTATCCGTCATTCTACTAATGTTTTTTTTTTCTGATTATTTTACACTGAAACCAAACTAAAGCGCACAGAAAGTGAAGGTACACTGGTAATTGTGATCATTAATTATTATTGATGATATTCACCAAACATTCATTGCAAATTACAGTGACATGTAAAGTCTCATATTTTGAATACCATTCAAATCAAGAACTCAACTGCTTGATCATATTTGACCTCATAACATTCCTTTTTAAATTTTATCTTAAATCTCTTGTAGGCATCTCTCTTCTTTTCTCAATCATACTGACAATATCCGGGACATAATTATAGCTACACGTGTTTATTGAGATCAAGAAAACCAACATAAGTTCATTCATTCAAATCACATAAAGTAACTCGACACCAACCATTTATGATTCAACTGAAGCAACATATAAAATCCCCACAATTTACGTATTGCCAAATTGAAAAAGTACTATCACACTTTTCCGTGCCCCACACCCCCGTATTTGCTGTATCGGCATCAAGCACCTTTATGCAATGACTGCATGTTATTTGTTAATCCTTTTTCAAAATTACATGTATTTTTAAATGTCACTGCAAAAGAAAACTGACGTACATTCAAGTTTTTAGCCCCCCCCCCCCTCCCCGATCTATGGGACTGAGTAAAAACTGACACACCCCTTCCCCCAAATTCCCATATGGTACTGATTTTAGTATTATTTCTGCCAGGTTCTGCTCAACAATATTCCTGACACTTATATATGCCATAGCTTCTATGTATATTTTAATTTCGAAAATATATAACAAGACTTTAATAAAATCGATATGTAACAAACAAATAATCTAACACTCTTCTTCAAGACTAACAAATCAACATGAATACATGTATGTTAATTAATGTAAGACTCTTCATCAAGACTAACAAATTAACATGAATACATGTATGTTAATTAATGTGGGACTCTTCATCAAGACTAACAAATCAACATGATTACATGTATGTTAATTAATGTAAGACTCTTCATCACGACTAACAAATCAAAATGAATACATGTATGTCAAGTAATGTGGGACTCTTCATCAAGACTAACAAATCAACATGATTACATGTATGTTAATTAATGTGGGACTCTTCATCAAGACTAACAAATGTAATGTATACATGTATGTTAATTAATGTGGGACTCTTCATCAAGACTAACAAATCAACATGAATACATGTATGTCAATTAATGTGGGACTCTTCATCACGGCTAACAAATCAACATGAATACATGTATGTCAATTAATGTGGGACTCTTCATCAAGACTAACAAATCAACATGAATACATGTATGTTAATTAATGTGGGACTCTTCATCAAGACTAACAAATGTAATGTATACATGTATGTTAATTAATGTAGGACTCTTCATCAAGACTAACAAATCAACATGAATACATGTATGTTAATTAATGTGGGACTCTTCATCAAGACTAACAAATCAACATGAATACATGTATGTCAATTAATGTGGGACTCTTCATCACGGCTAACAAATCAACATGAATACATGTATGTCAATTAATGTGGGACTCTTCATCAAGACTAACAAATGTAATGTATACACGTATGTCAATTAATGTGGGACTCTTCATCAAGACTAACAAATGTAATGTATACACGTATGTCAATTAATGTGGGACTCTTCATCAAGACTAACAAATCAACATGAATACATATATGTTAATTAATGTGGGACTCTTCATCAAATGTAATGTATATATGTATGTCGGTTGATATGGAACTCTTTACCAAGATTAGAAACTCTAAAGCATGCGTAGTTAGCACATTATAACAAAAGTGGTTTCCAAAAGAGTTTGTTCAACTTATAAACATGAACCAATTATAATTCATAAAGTTGATGATGAGATTGGATTTTTTGGAACTTATCTATGCGACTTACACTTGTATATCTACGAAAAACATAATCATGGACAAATGTTTTGAAAACCAGACGATCTGCATTATTTTGTTGCAATTTCCAAATGATTACTGATCATAAATTGAGCAGTGTACACACTTTAGATTGAGACGGTTCGTGCAAGCTTGGCTTGAGATACAGATTTTGCCACCTGACTTTAATTCTCTTAAAATTCAGAAGGTGCGTCTAACTCATACAATCGTAATTGTTCTAAATTGTTGTTAATACTGTCGTTATTAGATAATAGCCAAACATATCTGAAAACGATTTTTAAAAATTAATACAGTCTTCACATTAATTTTCGAACTAAACCCTTCATAACAATTTGTTTATATTGTTTTTTTTTTTTGTTTTTTTTTTTGTTTTTTTTTTTGCCTTGTGGGTTTAGCGCCACGAGTCAGCACATGCTACTACTAGTCATACTGCCAATATATTTGGCGGAGAAAGAACAAGGGAAGAACCAGGGACCCAAAGGAAACTACTGGCAAACCTTTATCGCATATCCATTTTGGCTAAAGCTGATACTCGAACCCACATGGACATGAAATGTCTGTCATCTGCAAATATGATCGTCATAAACCACTTGGCCAAGCAGCACACCCACCCCTCAATAACAAAAATAGAAGATTCAACGTGGATATGCAGCATTCCATTCTTAAAACAAAATAAAATATTTAGAACTTCCACTTAATATCATTTGATTAATAAAGAACTACTGTGGAAAAAGTAAAATAGAAGTTACTTAACAATCTTAAACTTTCCAAATATCATAAAATCGTACACTTTATATCAGTAACTCAGTCTACTCATTCAAAACTATTTTCATTCCTTAAGTTATGAAAAAAAAGGTTTTCCGCTTTCCTAATTGCTAAATAGGTAAATTTGTAGTGTACAACGGAATTCAAACATATGAAATGTAATCAGTTTGTCAAAGTGACTATAAGCTGGCAAAATTAAATCATAAGATATAATGCTTTCATTTATTATTTAAAACTAGTTTCAAGTAAATGTAAATGCGAAATTATATTGTCAACTGTATTTCACGCTCCACGAAATCTTTCTCTTATATGACTTTTTACTTTTCACACTTTAGGTTTTGCTATTGTGGTAAAACTATTATTTTAAAAATAATGCTTTTCTGTTTCTGTCTAAACTAGCTGCTCATCGACTACTTCACCGTTGTGAAATCTTGCATTGGACTATGCTTTCCACATCTTGCGGACTTCAGCGATGTGAAACCTTACATTGGACTATGCTTTCCACATCTTGCGGACTTCAGCGATGTGAAATCTTACACTAGACTGCTTTCTACATCTTTCGGACTTCACCGTTGTGAATTGTAACACTGGACTATGCTTTCCACATCTGATGGACTTCACTATTGTGCAATCTTATACTAGACAACGATTTCCACATCTGTGTGACTTTTATGCCTTGCCATCATTTATACAACTGCATGTTCCTTACACTGTAATCGCTCCAGTGGCCTGGTGGTATGAGCGTCCGCCTCGGATACGGGAGGTCGTGGATTTAATCCCCGGCCGAGTCATAATACCAAAGATTTGCAAAAATGGTACTAACAGCTGCCTCGCTTGGCGCTCAGCATTAAGAGGTTAGTGTTAGGACTGGACGGTCTGATGTCAGGATAATGTGACTGGGTGGGACACAATGTTACATGTCTGCGGCATGATGCCACAGTGCTAGATATCATTTTAAACTGCCACACTATACAGACATTGTAGCGATGTGACTGAAAAATTGTTCAAGTTACGTAAAAAAGACCACACACACACACACACACACACAATGCACTGTTATGTTAAGGCATCATTTAGTAGATTGCAGCGAATGTCGCCAATTAACATTAATTTGACACTGTTTAGTTGTGTTCTTGTTGCTATTATTTCCACTACTATTTTCACGAGTTATAATAATAATAATAATAATAATAATAATAATAATAATAATAATAATAATAATGCTTTGAATAATGTGCATCTAAGAGTTTTCGAGTCCGATTTTACAGTTAACATAGCAGATGCATCTTGCAAATATATAACGTCCATTTCAGTCCAAAGAATGTATGCAAGTAAACACTCTTAGATTTTCATATGGAATACTCTGTTGACAACGCAATGAAATAATGAACTGGTTATGAATTTATACTGACATTATGTGTATAGATTATATATTGTATGACAACGACTTAGTTCTGTTTTCGATCCGGTTAAGTGTTTCTGTCATGTGATGTAGTGATGGCTTTATTTTTGTCTGAAAGAAAATCATACATGAACACACATTTTATTTCAACTGTACGTTTTACGAAAACATTTAAATACATTTTATTTAAAGATTAAAATATTACCTATGAAAAGTATTTTTATGGATTGAATGTCGTTCTGTATAGGTAGCAAAACATGGAATCAATAAATTGAGGAGGGCTGTAGACAGAGAAAACCTGTTTATACTAAGCATTCACTCGGATTCAACGTTCCATAAAGATTTATGTAGATAGGGTCAAGATCCAGTGATCAATTCAATTATGTCCAAGTGCCATGACAACGTTAAAGTTGCGTTAAAAAGTACAGGTGACTTTTATTTTTGTCAGACCCCAACACCTATGCTGATATGGATGGAATTTTGGGGGGCTAAACTCGCCAATTCCTTGTAATGTGACATTTTAATTCATACAGACACTCGTTCGCACACATTGGTGTACATTTTAGACACTTACTAGTTTTTCTAAAGGCTCCAGTTACGGTCAGCTAATGTGCCTTTTTAGCAATACGTACATAATCCTGTTTCAGAGGCGTAGCTGGGAGGGGGGGGCAGGGGGGTACATATGTCCCCGGGCGCCAAGGTACAGGGGCGCCAAAATGAGGCTTAAAACGTTACATTATAGTAAGTAAACAAGGGTAATAAATCGGTCACAAGATCGCTGGGGCGCCAATTTTATAGTTCGTCCCCGAGCGCATAATATCATCGCTACGCCTCTGTCCTATCTGATAAGGTGTCTTTACAGTGGAACAGCACAACGCTACCTACATTCCAGTTGCGTGGTTATGATGGGCGACAACTTTGAATGAACCTTTCTTCAACAACAACAAAAAAAATAAAGAGCTCAGAAACACGGAATTCCTAATCATAGCAGTCTTTCTCGAGAAGTCACACTTCATAACAAAAATATCTTTTGAGTGTTTCATTGATGAATGGGAATAACGTATGCCTCACACGAGATTAATTTATAACATTAGATGTATGAAATTATTTATATTTTTCCGGGGGGGGGGGAGCTTACGACTAAAGCAATCTTTTTGCCGTTTGCGAAGGCAAAATTTGACATGTTAAACAATATTTACAATAATTATGCGTGTCTGTTTTTCTTTGTGTCTTTTTATATTTTTTTTACCTCAAGGCTTACTTTTTACTTACTATTACTATTAGTTACTTTTAATCATTTGGGCCTAAAACAGATAATATGAAAGTAGGAAGGCAAATAGGACTGCTCTTATTACGACTTGGAGTCCTATATTTCACAGTTATAAAGCCCATTCTGATTTGTTGAATGATTCATGGATGTCATTTTTAGGAATTTCGGCATTTTGAAAAAAATGTTTGTATGGTATCAAAGGTCTAAAGGAGTTGTTGCTATTTTGCAATGAAATCACATTTCAAATCATAACTTTCAAATAATTGCTAAACAGCGCATTTTGAAATTAAAAATGAAATTATCAATACATCTCATCATTACACATTAGTCCTACAATGTATGTCGCCTCGCTTAATATTTTATATTGTTAATGCGACTAGTAACATAAATATCAAGTGATACGTTTTACATTGTAGGACTACATTATACATAAATATGAAATTATAAATTTAAAAACGAGTCTTGACCTAAATAAAGCTGTAAGCTCCAATCAAATTTGGCAAGTCATAAACTTTCATAAAAATATAGCTGAAAACAAACTGTTTGTGCCCTTGCAAATATTGATAAATAAAATCAGTTGAAGCCGTTATGTTCCCGGCATCAGTGGCGTTTTAAGGGTAAAGACCCAAAGGCCGTGGTTTTGACCCTCCAAGACTTATGGCGCCTGGAGCAACCGCCCCTCCCCCTCCTTCGGACTCTGCTGCCCTGCCGTGATTATTGTTTGCTTTGAGAATTAACCTAGGTAAGTTAAACAATTCGTGTCAAATTCCATAATGTTTAATAAAATTGACAATAAAATATGTTGAAAGCAATTATCTTCCTGAGTGAGATAATGCAAGAAATGACCTTGACGCTGACATCAAAATTAAAAATTCAGACTTTGACCGTATATTGTGTGAAAAGATCAAAAGTTGGACTATACTCTAAGCAACCATGTAGTAGAAAAATGCGGTACATGTAAATGCAAGGATGCCGAAAAATGGTCATTATAAAACCCAAATATCAGGCATCATTGACAGCATCCAAGCCTCAAACTGACCTCAGTTCGTGACAAATCCGGAAGTGTAGACCATCCTATAGATGTTCTATTTAAAGGTTGCCTAAATGAACAAACAACAACAACAACAACAAAAACAACAAAGCACTTCAAATATTAGGAATAATTTACAACAACCCAGACTTAAACTGATCTCAGTTCGTGACAAATCCAGAAGTGTAGACCTCTGCTATAGATGTATTTGAAGTTTTCCAAAACAAAACCCCAAAAAACAAAGATCATGCATAATTGACAACATCACAGATTCAAACTAGTATCAGAGGATCATGGTAAAGATTATGTTGATTGCGCAAAATCAAATTGATATTCAACTGTTTAGTAAACGATGGCTCTATCAAATTTATTGATCATACATGTACAATCTGTGTACTAAAACATAAATAGAAGCATACAAATTTTGTTTGAAACCTTAAATACTGTGCTTAACTAATGCCACGCTTCACTGATTCGGAATAAAATCAAAAAATGTGGATAAATACTTCACTTACAGCAATAACCTTTTTTTGCCTGCTAAGACGAGATTATAAATAATATGGTTTCCTAATCTATTCTCTCCATTAATGATAAGTCAATATGTACTTTTCAAATGAATTCAGTCTGATTTTTGGGATTTAACGCCATTTTCGCCATACTTTTGGTGGAGGAAAGAAAAATCAGGAAAACCTGCAGGATTAACAACTGACCCATAGGAAGTTATAGGCATGCTTTTTTTACATATATACCTTGGCCATGCCGAGACTTAGTAGCCACTCATACCTCATAGAAAAGATCAAATGAAGAAGAAAATTAACGAAGAAATAGCACTCGATTCTTTTAGCCCCTAACCGATTTGCAAACCTAAAAGTGGAGGATGTTGACCAACAAACACATTTTATACATATTTTTGTATCTTATGTTTCTTCCTTGACTTTACAGGAAAAGCCGACGATGTTCCAATTGATGTCGCGGTATGTAGTTGTTGTAGTAGGGTTTAACGCCATTTTTCAGCACACGAAATACACGGTGGCCAGTATTAATGGTGGAGGAAGAACCTGGGAAAACAGGCAGAAGGAACCACCGACCCATGAGAAGCTATTGGCAAGCTTTCTCATATACCCACAGTAACCGAATCTGACACTCGAACTCAGAGGTGTGATGGCAGTGATCCGTAACGGACAGCGCTTTGGACCACTCGGGCACTCGGGACCACCGTCAAAGTATGTACAAATGTCCGGCAGGGTCAGTTTTAATGCACATTTTAAACTTTTCATATTATTCGTACATCGGGTATCATTAGTATTACTGCCGCGGTCATTAATATAATGACGTGCTTTTCAAACTGCGCTACAAGAATTTTCTTCCATGAAGGAATACAAGGACGGGATGAGGTCATTTCGGGCGAGTTTTTAAAATTTCAAAGGGCCCAGATTTTATTCGAAATCACACCAAAGCGGGTCTTTCTATTTACTCTAAGTGTGCTAGAAGAAAATGAAGGTCAAATTTCAAGTGACAAGCGACTACGCGCGCGCGCGTGCGTGTGTGTGTGTGTGTGTGTCTGTGTGTGTGTGTGTGTGTGTGCTTTTCTTTAAAGACAGGGTGGGGTGTATCCTGAGTACTAAGGTATGACATATCATCCAATAACTGCGCCCCAGTTCATTGATTTAAGTGCCAGAACTTCAGGATAAGTCGTACTACGATTACCAATTATGCGGCCCATTTTTATCTTGGATTCCAAAGACAATGTCTTCATTTGACGGCAGAAAATGTCAAAGAAATAATATGCTCCTCGGACGACCGCGCGCGTGACTTCATCTTGATGCATTCATTACAAGGAAGGCGTACCTTGTCCTAGATAAGATATGCTAGTACCGCTAACCCGATACACATAACACCACTTCAGACATGTGTATACCAATAGCTTTCCAAAACATTTGCTTGCACGACGTGTTCAACCTGTTGACACACAGTGATCGACACTGGAAAGAGGTTAAAAGAACTTTTACAACTTTATTTAACGGTAGATTTTAAAGTTTCTTAATAGTTAACGTGCGCAGTATATACATGAACGGTTTAGTTTTCAATGGATAAAGCTTTACAGTCTTTTGGAAAAGCTATATCTTGGAAGTAAGCGGTACGATTTATACGGCTGACCTGTCCTAACTTGTGCATGAGTTCTAACTGACTATAGCGAATATTGAGTGATTACTTACTTGTATGATAACTGACAGTAAGCAGTTTTTCCAAGTGACACATTTTTGTCTAAAGCGCCATTTTCCATCGTAGCATTCAATAACAAATATTTCACAAAGACTTAATTTTGTTTACTAGATGGTCTATCTGGATTGCAAATATACACCAATATGGAAGAGTGCAATTACTTGCATCGTAAAAGAAAACAAAATCACTTACGATGTTTCCTTAGTTGGACCAAGTCATCAAATACATTTCGTATGAAAAGTCTCAATGAGACACATTTACTAAAAAGTACCCCCAAGATGCATCCAGTGATATTTTGAGCATTGATCAACTGGAGTCATGCAGAAAAAGTAAATAAAATAAAGTAGACAATCTCAGCTTGTGCTATTAATTTGTCCTCGAATTTTTTTCAGTGTGTGTGTGTGTGTGTGTGACAAAATTTAACGGGCTTGATAATTTTGGTAAGTGGGCTACACCAATTTTACAGCACATGCAAATTCAAGACGGTTGGGGGGGGGGGGTCCAATCTTACAATCAGTCCAGCATAGATTACAATTTAAAAAAATAAAAATAAATGTCGGCTATCAGACCCACAAATAGTCCATCAATCTACAAAGATCTAGTCAGGGCCGATAAAAAGGGGAGGGGCAACCGGGTATATATCATCGTGGTCAGGGCCCGTAATGGTACCCGGGCCTAACAACAATTTCTGACTTTATAAAAGTAAAGGAAAACTATTGTTGGAACAAGAACGAAGAGAGGTCGGGGTGTTTCATACCCCAAGGACCGTGATCGCTCTCCACGGCACTGGGTCTGGTGGTCTGATTTATCGGACAAGAGTTAACCCTGTATACATGGGCGTCCGCAGCATAGGTGGGGGCGGGAGTCACGTGACTCTTCCTGGAAATCATACTGCATATATATTGCGATACGTTTAATCATCCAAATAAAGCTGCAAATATCTCACAAAATTCTGTTCAAAACGCATAGTAAATATTAATTTTTATTTCAGACTGCTTATTCCACTAATACTACCGTCTCGGGTCAGCTGTAAGTAACTGTCCCCCCCCCTCCCGACCCCGGCCAAAAATCCTGCGGGCGCCGAACTCTATACAAGAACGCATTATATACTGTTAATACACAAATGCTCTCGATGGACTATAGGAAGGCGTGTCCTAATGGACAAATGATTGACCCTTTAAAGACCAACATGTTTGTTCTTCATTTTATTTAAAAATGATTCTTTTCTCGAAAGACGGAGGTAGATTTCACTCCGATTAGTCTAACAGAGCACGCGTTTCTTTGTAATTTTCCTAGATAGCTAAGAAAATCTTAAATCCATCTTAGTTCCTCTATCATTCTGAATCGTTACTGAGATTATACATTGTTAAAATTAAGGAAACCAACCACCACTCATCTTAAATATATCACAGCAAATCCTTGCCCAATTTTATTATCATTTATTTCGTCATACAAGTAACAATTCTTTTAGTATCTCTTTCAACGGGTAGATTCATCTCTACCATCTTTTAGATAAATATAAAAGAAGAAGAAAAAAACATTCATCCATCCATCGAGCTGCAATTATGTTCTGTCATTATGTCTATACATTTACCTACTGAGTTAACCACGCACACACCTAAACATACATACGTGCATAATAGATTCAAGAAATTTAAATACAAGAAGAGTTTAAGGAATAAATGTTTAGAAAGATAATGATTTATGTGTCCTTCAGTGGAAGAAAATCCTTCTTTAACGGACAATTAGTAGAAAATCCAGGGTCAATTGGCACCAACCAAACTAAACACTATACGCAGAGCAGCATGGAAATAAATTATACAAAACTAAACCACCTGGTCATACTTAAAATGAAATGGACAACATATTCAAACATTATGATCATTCATAATGCAACAAGGAACATAAAGCCGACCGCTGAAATCTAGAAGAATGGGAAAGGATGTGCAACCTGATAATAAGGTAAAGCTTTGTGTTGAATGCTTATTGAAGGTAACTCAACATCTTTATGAATATGGAAGAAATATGTCAGTATATATTTAATAATGAAATATAATTTTAAAATCTGTCTTTTCATTTTTAATGTTAAATACACATAAATTGCTAAATTCACTAACATTGTCTTACTTATACACTTCATGAACTCAACACATGATATAAATATTTTGCAGCTAGGGATTTTCTCAGGAAATAGTACTCTTTACAAACTCTTGAAATTTGACATTCGTTCCCTACCTCATTTGACCACACAGTACCTACATAACGGTGAAATGCTTTTCATTCGTTTCTAAACTAAGTAATAAGTAATATTACGTTGTCATGGTTTATCAATTAATACAGGTTTTAACATACTCTAATGTATAGTATAATTGCCGCAGATTTTACAGCTGTCTAACTTTGTGTCAACCCAGAGTATTACAATCTCAGCAGATTTTGCCGTACTTTTATTGTCAACTCAGAGTGTTATAATCTCCCCTGGTTTTACAGTACTTTAACTTGGTGTCAAGCCAGTGTTATAATTTAAACAGGCTTTGCCGTACTCGAAATCAGTGTCACCCAGAGTGTTATCAAGATATCCGCAATAATAAATTGTGACAATGTTTTCCTTACAAATATATCTGATTATATGTTGAAATAAATAATTTGCTTAGTCGCACGTTTAAATCTCTGGAACTATATCTTGGATAAGGAGCGTTGGAGAGACCGTCCTTTGACAGACTTCAATCTTCAAAATAGATTTCTTTCAAAACTTAAGTTTATCTGCCTACATAATTGAAATTGTTTTTTTCATAAAATTCCAGAGATGTTAACAAGAACGCCGAAGTTAGTGCAAAAAATGTAATTATTATTCTAAGTTCTAACATCTACGGACAGCGGACTTAGACACTCGTCCTTGCAGATTTGACAGATCAACTATGTCTACGAAGGTGCCAGCTCGACTTTATAATAGTGGGCTTATCTTCAATTCAGTATGTTTTTCATGCGTACGAAATATCTGCAACAATGTGACATACAAGATCATACTTTGGGGGTGGCTAAAGCGCTTTCCGTTACGGATCACTGCCGTCTCACCTCTGTCTGCGTGGGTTCGAGTCTAAGATTCGGCTAATGTAATGTGAGAAAGCTTGCCAGTAGCTTCTCGTGGGTCGGTGGTTCTTTCCGGGTGGGGGGGGTCCCAGGATCTTCCTCTACCAATAATACTGGCCGCCATGTATAGTCTATCGTGTGCTGAAAAATGGCGTTAAACCCTATATTAAAATAAACCCCAAAAAACAAGATCATACTTCTAAGGGCACGCGCACTGACCACACTAGGACAAGAAAGTCATGACAATAATCTTTTATTATAAATCGTGATTCTGTTATCTCCGGACCGAAAGGTAAGTCCATGCGGTAAATTAGCTTTGCTCCATAAAGCATTCTTAATGACTTTGATATCTCTCCGGCATTCAAACCCGACGTGAATATTGCTTAAAGATACAGTAAACAATCCATAGTTCACATCAAGCTATTAATTTATGTATTATGATTTTATAAAGACTGCGTCGTCTTCCACTAAATAGAGTTTTTCAACGGCATAGGGGTTATATTAATCATACGACGTTTCCATTTTATTTGAGATCCTATTGAACAGTCAGGTACTGATTATTCGATTTTCAATGTAGTTGACAATTTCAAATTTATGTTTTTTTTTCGGCTGATTGTTGACTTATAAAGAATGCACTAACATATCCACATAAACTTTTCTAGAGTACATATATGACGTCAAAGATAGTCTTTTTCCGCTCTACCACCATTGTAATGAACAACACACGTAGTAGTGTTATTGTGAACATTGCATATGAATACATGATCAATACGTCAAACAATTTGAACTTGAATACTTGGGGGGAAATTGATTGAAATATAGCGTGTGGTATGAAGGATGAAGTGTATACTATTCATCATATAATGCATATATAAGAATAAATGCAATGCTTTGAAAATGTTTTCCATATCAAACGCAACATTAAAAATTTTAGATTTGAAAAATATGGAATTCTGGTCCAGATTTAAAATAAATAAATGAAGTATGAAATACAGTAAATCACACATTAACCTTTTATGTATTGCATCTAAAGGATAATTCGAATCCACTACTGGATTCAAATGTACACCAAATAATAATGGTGGAAAAATATCAAGGAGAAAATAATCAAGGCTTACTGTTATGTATATCTATATTGTTGTATCTCCTCGGCAGATCTGGGTTTGTTCAGTTTGAAGTTGAACTCTTCTTATAAGCGAGTACATACGGTAGTTTAAAATAGTTTTCTCCATAGAGTATATTGTGCAGATTGTGATTTACTGAATATTCTCAACCTGTTCCTGTCCAATATTGAGTGTCAAAAAAGCGGTCACACTCATCGACGAATGGTAACAGTTTTAGTGCAAAAACTAAAATATGGATTAAATATAATGTTATAATGTAATTTTTTTTAAATTAACGATTTTACTTCTCATTCCACTCATTTATGTTTTAACAAGTTACAGAAATGTGGGGCAGGTGAGTATTGATTATGAACTGCAATCAATTCACTATCGAAATTAGGGTGCGGAATCTGTTACCAAACAAGCTTTTCAATATCACAAAACTCACGTTTGAATATAGAAAAAATACAAATAAGCAAAATGAACCACCAAAATAACACAGTCATTAAAACAGTTTAAAAGCATTTACGTTCTAATTGGCTGTCGGATCCGACACATTTATGACAATTGTACCAGAACCGTAGTCCGACAAATCAACCAATCCCAACCCAAAATCATTTATGATATTGATAGACAATGTGATGGTTTGATATCACATGTTAACTAAAATGTGTAATTTTGCTGCATGCAAATCATTCCGGAACAAACCTGTGTGCACGTTTAGACACATACCAGTAATTTGTAACATCCATATAATATCTAAAGCGAAATTTAAAATGGCCTTAGGACAAAGTATTGAGCTATTCCTTAAAGATTTTAAGAAAAACAAGTAAGAAACCCCATAACATTTGCTTCAGATATATAATGTGCATTGCAGCAAAAGAATCCTTCAGCTGACGGTGAGGCTTTAATGACCATGTGATATCTTCCCCTTAACTGCCAACCAATGTCAACACGGCGAGGGACTGATTTATCGGCCTACCACAACCTATACGACATTCACTGCATCAATCCGCTCAAGAAAAGTATTAAAGAAAATAAAGACCGTTTCGTGTTTCGTATATTTAAGTTACAGTGTTAACAAAAGACAATTTAAAACAATATATGTTGGAGATGGTAAGTAGAAAAAACATTCTCATCATCCAAGGAGATTGTAATGCCAAAGTTGGCAAAGATGCTCTAAAAGATTGGGATGATTATTGTGGACCTTCTTGCAATGAGCTTACCAATAAAGAGGGGGACGGCTGCTCAAGTTCGCAAGCTACAACAACTTGGTACAAGCCAACATCCTGGGCCAACATAAAGCTTCACGATGCTGGAAATGGCATGCACCAAATAGAACCCATCACGACCTCATGATTATGAACTACCGATTGAGGCTGAAGAAAATTAACAAGCCAAAGAAAAATCAGACTCAAATTCAACCTTGAACAACTGAAGGACCCTAACATCTGCAAGTCATTCCAAAAGCAATTGTAGCAAAATTTGCTCCACTGCTTGTGTCACGGAAGTGTAAAAACCATTATTATTAAGTTATTAAATTCGTGTAATAGATTTTCGTTTTTGGCGTACAAAGATACCCGAGGGTGAATACTGTATATTGTGTCGTATTTCAAAATAATGAATTCAGTTCGTCCTATGCCGCACGTGCGAAATGATTTTGATGAGATGAACCGAATGTCTTTAATGCACAGACAATATGTGTATAAATACGTTACCGCATGTAAAGCTCTTTACATTACGGATAGTCTTGTCAGTCTGCGGTCTTCTATAAGGACTCGCACATCTCCAGCTATAGAACTGTCCAGTGTCTGAAAATGTCCAGAATGCTCGGTGTTCGGTGCTGTCGAGTGTATGGAATGTCCAGTATCTGGAGTGCCCCAGCTGTAGAGCTGTCCAGTGTCTGGAATGTCCAGCGTCCAGAGTGTCCGGTGATGTCCAGCGTCTGGAATGTACCAGCTGTAGAGCTATCCAGTAGCTGGAGTGTTCAGAATATGGAGTGTCCGGTGTTGTCCAGAGCGACTAGAGGGACCCGATCGTTCCAAATATCGGAGGAATCGAGGTCTACGTGGTGCAAGCTGTAAAGCCAACCACATGAATTATTTGTAGCAAGCAGCTGTGAAGCTAAACTTTAGCAGCCGTGGAGCTGAAACAAAGTGTTCTGACAACGGAGTGTATCTCCTTGCATGTAATATTGTAGCTGTAAAGCTAAACTTTTGAAGTTCGTCAAACCCACTGTATATTTCGGGACTGTAAAGATAAGTTAAATATATGTCCTTTTTAATTTGCATAATTTCACTATGAGTGAAATCATTTTACTACATGAGTAAAATTCTACATTATTTGCCAGCTGAGTAAACTATTTCCATCTTTCCATTGTTTACCGTAGTCACCGTGGAGCATTCGCGCCTTGTGTTTGTCTTTAGTAGAGTAATTTGCTTGTATTTGTCTTCATTATATTTTTGTGTTTTTATGTTAATAATCCAATATTTGGATTAAATATACACGCAAGTATTCATAACTTAATTGCTCATTGAAGTCATTCATTATTAAATATTGTATGTATATCATCGTCAAAAAGTGTCCTGTTGCGAATCCGAAAGAGTTTAATTAAAGTAAAGAACTAGTTAACAAAAAAGCTATAATCAAGTGTCTAACACTGATCGATGGAGATAAAACTTCTTATGAAGAAAAGAAGAAACTAAAATGATCTGAATAAGGGTGAAATAAATAAATGCGCTGGCGCTGGATTTTTTACAATCCTGGTCACCACACCGATCCTTGTCACTAGACCCAGGAGTATATCCCTCGCGGTAATGTTAAATTTCAGACCAACAAGTCGAATTAGCACCACACATAGGCAACAGTGACAGAACCGACAAAAGCTAACCGGAATGAACAACGAACACAATGCTATCGACGTGTTGGCAGCCGAAAAGTATGCGTAAACATCGGAGACCAGACTCTCCGACACACCCAAAAAGTAGCACGTGAAATTACCAGAAAAACAGTCCGTCGTATGGCTCCCAAGCAAATTCCATATTATATACAGAATAAGACCGAAGACTGAGCCGAATTAAATATCACAAAGCTTCATGGAAACTACACATTACATTATCTACTATCACAGTAGTAATACGGGTTATCCTACAATGTTAACGATATTGTCACAGAATAGAGAAAAAGTCCCGTAAGTCGAACATCTTTGCCTTCAACAATATGTTTTGTAGACAGTAGAGCATGTCCACTTTGTTTGGAAATATTTCCCTCTTCAAGTGAAAACTTTTGCCACTCTTGAAAATAGTGTTTCCATTTCAGACTCGTAATATTTCCGTACAATTTAATCTAAAGAACGTAGATAATTTTTACATCCTGGCTACAACAGACGTAACGCCCATATCCGGTAGGTGAAAATATTTGGATTACTCAGGACATCTTTCTTCTGGCCTTACAAGAGTCTAATTTTGTAAACAAAGAGTTTCTTAAAAAGAATCTGAGAAAATCTTGGAGATACATTTTAACATGTTATTGGTTATAAATAGCTACATTCATAAATAGTTGTTTTTTTTAAATTAGCAGCTAGAAGAATTTTCTTCGCTATCAAAAACAAAGGTCTACGATGATAAAAACAATCAATCACCTACTCGAATGAGTCATATAGCGGTGATTGATTGGTTCAATGCCAGTGATTACGTCAATTCTAAATAATCAATATATTTCACAACATATGACATATATCCGGGTCCAAAGCATTATATATATATATATATATATATATATATATATATATATATATATATATATGTGTGTGTGTGAGAGAGAGAGAGAGAGAGAGAGAGAGAGAGAGAGAGAGAGAGAAATTAAAAACCATCGACCCTTTATCTAATTTTCTGCTTAATTGCAAATCAGAGATTACAATTTGAACGTTCCTGGCCTTCATTGCCTTGTATTACTAAGCGAAGCAGATACCAAGGGTTCACGGCCTGATCATTACCTACACAAAAGCAAAGTAGGTCCAGGTACTCCAGCTTAGCTGGCTGCCAGTGCCGTCACGTTGTATTATGCACCAAATATCTACATATAAACATAAGTAAACTTCATTGATGATTAGACTTCAGTGCAAGCAATAGCAAAATATTCAGACCAGAGTTCTGTTTGCATTTACAAATGATACAGATTTTAAATTCTAATTAAATCGTGTTTTAATTTTTGTGGAAATGATTGTTGTTGAATAGTTTCTCTGTGTTAAGGTCGTGGAGTTGTTAAATGTTTTTTAAACAACGCGTTGGAATATTTCAAAACGAAAATTACTCATATGATAAGCTAATATATTGATCTAAACCCGCAACACAGTTATCTTTGTTTTTCAGGCATACAGATTTTCTGTTTCGTCACTGATTTTCTTTAAAAGTGGTGTTTAAGTTATTTAACGAAGTTGTCTTTGTTTCCCGTTTACCAACACATTCTTGAAAACAACAAAAAGAGGTCGTCATATTAATTTTGGACATAATTGTAAGGACAGAATAAAACATAATTTCGAATTAATGCGACTCTTAGTTCCTTTTTCAAGATCTATTATTGCCATTCAGGTCAAATATAGAAAAAGGATTGCTGACGGTAGCGTATTGAGATAACCAATACATGTACATCCAGTATATCGAAACTAATGCATAAATCTCGAAAGAGAGCCGATCAAAAGTCAGTAGTTTTGAAAATCCAAACTGTAAAATATGGAAGCATACTACAGTGTCCAAAGCTCAGGGTTCGAATGGGAATTTTTATCTCATGCATATGTGAATTATAGAAAATGTACCCTGTTATAATTCTATCGGACACGATATATATTGAAGCATTTTGAGCTGAATACAAATGAAAAATTGAACCCATCGAATTATTAGTATAAATGATTGCTCTTCAAACACAGGAAAAAAGTAACCCCAAATACTAAAAAAATGACTAATCCAACAGTAGCAGCAACACTAAACATATTTTGTAGCCGTTAACTTTAAGCAGTGATTTTGTATCCAGGAAATGGAAAATGTTACGTTTTAATCATCGTTCTTTGAATGAACACGCATACCCTACAAAAATACAAAACTGTATTTCAGAACTCAATAAACCTTTCACAATCTTAAGTATAAAATATGACATTCGTGTATGCCTTAACCCCTATGAGCCAGAAAAGCCGTACAATTTAGGATAATTAGTACATAACACTAAACGTTCATGTAAAAAAACAAAATAGATTATGTCTTTCGGGCATCTGTATAATTTAGGATAATTGTTACACAAAATGAACCAGTAAATACTGAGCATACAACATAACTGGTTTTGATGTTGCGAGGAATCGAGGAGGGTCAGCAAGGAGCGATACATTCGTTGTTCAAAGACTTGAATTATGGTCTGATCTTGACAATGTATTATATTTTTCCAGATGGACATAAATGTGTTATGTATGAACTATTGATTGATTTCTAACTACATACAATGCCACGCAGTGAACAAATTCTAAATTTATCAAACATTTGGATATATTTTAGGAAGAAAGCGAAACATTTACTTTTTTAATCTAGCGACCTCATCATTAAAGGCAAGCGTAAGCGCTCGAATTCTTATTAAGAGAACTTTAAGTCGAGTAAGCCCTTATAGCCTAACCGTTCCGGTGGCTTAGTGGTTAGAGCAACTGCATCGGATGCGAAATATCGCGTGTTCGAACCCCGGCCGAGTTTTACCAAAGACTTAAAAATCTGATACTAACAGCTGACTCGCTAGGCGATCAGCATTAATAGGTTATTGTTAACGACTCGTCGGCCAGCAAATTGTCAAGATAATGCGACTTGGTGGGACATCATGATACATGGCTGCGACATGATGCCCCAGTGCTAGACATCAATAATAAACAGCCACACTGCAGACATCGTAGTGACATGACTGAATTTTTTTAATGCTACGTTAAAAATCACACACACACACACACACACACACACACACACACACACACTGAAACACACACTTTTATCCGTTTTAATTTACAATATGCCATTTAATCACACAGACTGAGCAAAGAAATACAAACATTTATCTGCACTTACGAAATAAAATTTATATTTTCAAGAATTTATTTAGAAAATCGGATAAAGTGCAAACAAATGAAGATATCAATTTATTTTAAAAGCTTACAAAGAATGATCCCATTACGAATTCGTTATGAAGCAAAGATAGTTCTTTCACTGTGAATGACTAAGCAAACCTTTATATGACCGTCCTAAATTATATCTCTGGTTTGACATAACCATCAGTGGGGCTTCTCACATCAGCGCTGCTTTAATGCATCTTAAATATTTTAAAAAACTGAATTATGGGGTGCGTCTTAAGAAAAGACACTGACTGTAAATATTGATCATTTTGACCTAAATGCCGTGGTTGCTATTACGCCATAATAACTTTATTGATATTAAGAACACTGGCGGCAAAAAGCAAACTCAACACATTTACTTTGTTTGCTTGATTAAGTCAGCTCTGAACGACACCCTAACCACACACACACACACACACACACACACACACACACACACACACACACACACACATGGAATTCATATGCTATTCAAGTAACTTAGTATAAAACATCGAAGAATGTAGTAGTCACCATTTCTATTTCGAGATACCGTGGCACCATCTATGGTCGGTCCTTGAATAGTCTCTCAAAGTAGGAGATGAGTACATGAAGCAAAAACTCGTATATAAGTTTATCACCTAGTCCATACACTTTACATATATGTGTAGTTTCATTTTTGTTATATGACAACATGTTAAAATGTCACTTTATGCGATTCTGAATTGCCCAACTAAGCTAATGAAATTCTTGCGCAGTATTCTCTCTACTGATTAGCTGCGATCGTGGGAATGTTTTTCTTACCCCTCCTTCTGGAACGTTTGGGTTTTACTTCTACCACAAAAGTATCCGGTTGAACAAAACTAATAATGTTTTATTAGATACCCCATCTGGCGATTTAACCAATCAAAACACATCAAAAGAAGTAGTCATATGCACGTGTCACCCTTCGAAATATTATGCCCACGTCGGCTCGCCTAGGTTAATAATATATTTGTTCTCTGATGAAAACAAAATAATATTTTTTTGTTAAAAAACCCAAAAAAAACAATATGTTAATATCTCAGATATTTAACATTAAGTTAGGAAGGTCATGGCCTATATGTTGTAACTACGATCAAAGCAATGTGAAAAAGGTCGATCGAACATTTTGCAGAATTAATTGTCTCAGCTTTGTGGCGGCTACTCATCTTACAGACAAAATATAGCGGGAGGTTTATGAAATATAAGCGAATGGAAAGCTACAGCTCAAACTTTAAAGCAAAGTTTATATTACCGTTTCCTTGACCTACAGTTGAAATGGGCGATAAAGTTTATATTCATAACGGTTCCACTTATGTATGAAGAAATCCATATAGTGGTTTATTAAATATAAGCAAATGAAAACCAGTTAACCAAACCCTGAACGTAGAAGTTATATGACTGTGACCTTGATCCCAAGGTCAAACGGGCAAGCGTGTATGTCGTCGAAGCTTATCTTGATGATTTATCCCAAATAGGAAGAAAAGGTATCATAGATTTATGAATGATAAGTAAATTAACAAAATGAAATTTCGACAAAAACTTTATCGCAAATTTTATGAAATTGACCCCCGAAGTTAAAGGGGCAAGTGTTTGTGCCGCAGAATGAAAAATTTACTAAGCTTCATAATTATTCCTTCTAAGCTTGAAGATAATCCATCAAAGCGTGTAGGTATTACAAGTAAAGCAAACAAATTAAAACAAAAGCCTAACAAAAACTTCAGACTGTGACTTTGACCCCAAGGTAAAAGGAATAAACGAGGATTTAAATCGTTTTTATTTCTTTATCATGATGTATGCCAAGTGTTATGACAATCTTTCAAGGGGATTATGAAAACTATACAAATGAAAAACTGTAACCAAAACCTTAACAAACGTTTGACTAGACATCGCCGCCATCGTCGAAAAAGTAACCGATACAGCTTGCTTCCCGACGAAGTGTATGCGATAAATATGCTGCCCATAACATCCGATGTGGTTTTGAGTTCAAATAAATTATATTCTGGGTCAGTGTTTGTCTTTTATTCAAATAATGCTTACTGTATATCATGAGTATCGTGTATATCTTTGTTTTCTTTATTTAGAAGACAATTGAATGATCTTGAGATATATATATAATTATACTCCATTGTTTGAAGGAACTCGCGTGTCGTTTTTCTGAGTACGTGACTCGCTGAATAATGTTTTGTTTTTTGGTGAACAAGATACTTTATACATGTCTAATATTACTTCTGAAACGACGAACTTGATTCATTATTTTCAAGAATAATGCAGTTATTTTTATTACACTGGACAAGTTCTTTACTATTACTAAAACCTAATAATACATACGGCAGTATATAAAAATATACATTCCATTGTTTTTACCTTTTCATTGCAAAACTTGACTATGTTATGCGATAAGAAATTCAAGTCAAAGAAAGCAAACTAGATATGATTCAAAGCAAAATTACATTTTCCTCCTTGTGTAATAGGATAAACGGGGCAAGAGCTAGTAGTAAAAGAATTGCTGAATATATACACACTGATTGGTTTTCATGTCATGTGATAACCTTTCTGGTTTACTGAAAAGTTGATAGCTAAATTGAAAAATTAAGTAAAGAAAGGAATATTAGTACAAACTATGGCCCACCTTGCGCATGTAGATAAAACCCATGGGTGCGTCGTTAAACTGTAGTTAACCGATAGATATCGGTCCTACGTATTTTATATTTGATAATCACATGCTTGTTTAAGCTTTATTTATGGGTCTATTCATTGAAAATCCGGGAAAATATGATAAATTCTTAGATCTTGTCGTTACATTTGCACAACATGAGAAATATCTCTTTAAGATACATGTTGCTTCCTGCTGCAATGCTGATTATCTAGAATAATCTCGAGTTAAGAATGCACCAGCGACAAATTGTGGTAAATGCAAGCAATGACAAACAGAAGTGGATAATTGACATTTTCTGATAAGGTAGAATTAATGACCAGTCTAGGATTTTATCATGGAAATGAAAAAATTCAAGGTCAACCGAATGTACTATAACAAGATAAGAACCATACAATGCGTAGTTTTTTTTAATATAAAAAACATACACACAGTTCAAACAAATAGTTAAATGAAAGTAAATAAACCGTATTAAAAGCAGGTTTTAAAGAACGTGCGACATGAATCTCAACTTAAGTATAAAATCCAGCTTGCTCCTTAGTACATGTATATAAACTTCATATGCCAATTTCCTTCCTTGGCAAACTAAAGGAATAACTGTTTTTCCGCTCCAATATACAGCTGAATTCTGAATTATGTTTGAGTTCTTGAAGTTATATTCTATAAGAAAACATCTAGTCAACTAATTGTTCTTACGTGTATTCCTTCTAGATGTATCATTGCGATTTCAATGCCACCGGGTTAGGCATTATGTTATAGTGCTAATAAAAAAAATAAAAAAATAAAAACATTTTTACAAGCAAAGCATTTTTATTTTGTATAAAATCTATCAGCCCCAATATGATCCGATTTTGGCAAATTGTCGACAATCTCTGATTATCCAAATCTCTATTTAAAAAAATTAGACAGAACGCATTATGATTATATATATATATATATATATATATATATATATATATATATATATATATATATATATATATATATATATATATATATATATATATATATATATATCTGTCTGTCTCTGTGTGTGTGTGTGTGTTTCATACCGTATTTACATTAGAGCGAAAGCAAAGTTCATAACATATTATGATTTCCACACAAGCTGACAAGTGGTTGAAAGTTAGAATATAGGACGTCAAAAACAAACCTTTAAAAATAATTGATTATTAAAAGAACGAAGGAGCACGATGTTTTACAATGACTGAAAACCCCAACCATACATATACTTAAATATATATGAAGTTTAATAGCACTCATTCTCGGTATCCTTTTCCAGCATGGATGTTCCGTGGATTGGATGCCAATGTCATCATTACAACGGAGCCCTAAAATCCATCCGTAAACATATTACGCTCACAGTCAGTGACCGCCTTGTGGTTAGAGCGTCTGCCTCGGATGCGGAAAGTCATTGGATCGAACCACGGCCAAGTCATACCAAAGACTTACAAAAATGGTACTATCAGCTGCATCGGCTAGGCACTCTACATTAAGAGGCTAGTGTTAGGATCGTTAGAAAAATATGACTGGGTGGGACATCATGCTACATGTTTGCAGCGCGATGCCCCAGTACTAGACACCACTATAAACTGCCACACTGCAAACATTGTAGCGATATGACCGCAAAATTGCTAAAGCTACGTTAACAATCCAAATCACAAACACACACACACACACACATTCTACCCCTGCAGGCTTGCGTATGAAGCATGGACACGATGCGCCCTACGGATGCTCTAAGAGCATGGAATAAACACCACCACCACCCAGATGCATCCGTGATGATGTTCCAATTGAGTCTATTGCTTTTTCAAAAGAACGTCCTCTCTATTTATATATGTAAAATGACTTTGTATTTTAAGAATTGTACCCTTTTCCTTTCATCGTAATGCCTTTGGGATAGCAAAAACTACCCGGCCAGTAGCACACACACGAGTAATGCACCATTGGCTCATATTCAAACAGTTTAGTTGTTGTTGTTATTGTTGTTGTAAGGTTTAGCGCCATTTTTCAGCACACGATTGGCTATACATGGCGGCCAGTATTATTAATGGAGGAAGAACCCGGGAAATCCCCCAAAAAGAACCACCGACCCACGAGAAGCTACTGGCAAGCTTTCTCACATAACTACACTGGCTGAATCTTAGACTCGAACCCACGCAGAAGTGAGATGGCAGTAATCCGTAACGGACAGCGCTTTAGACCACTCGGCCACTCGGGGCCCCAAACAGTTTAGTAATATCACGAAAAAATTAGTTTAATATCAGCATTGCGATCGCAATATATTGGACCGATTAGTGATATTTACCGTATAAGCTCGCTTGTAAGACAAGTCCAACTGTAAACTAAACTGCAAACATATCGATAATACGGGCATGTATTAGATTTTGTACCAATGAACATTTGTTCCGGTATGGCATCAAAACCTCATTCCGACAAAGCACTGGTAACTTCAGTGAGACCTGCACAACATAATGTAATATTGATTATAAGAAATAACACATTGATTTTCTGTCTCGATTTAAAGGCATACTGTAGCATATGAATCCGACTTATGTTTATTTAATGCAGCTTGCCAAACATTCTCAAACTTTTTGCCTGGTGAATTTGCTATGGCCTAAAATGTTAAGCCCATCTCAGAGTTATCTTATATATATATATATATATATATATATATATACTTTCTTTCCTACTTTCCCAAAAAGTAAGTAGTATCTAATGCATTTATCAAAATGCGAACACTTTGTCAGCGCAAGACTTGTATGCCTGTAGCAACAGAACACTGCGCCATTGTTTGTAGAAAAATATATCCGAGTTCCTGACTATTCCCTCTGATGGAGCTTGAGTTTGGAGTTTAATTCATTCATAGTTTTTTTTTCTTCTGATATATTTCGGACATTATTCTTGTACCAATGTAAACAAAGTCATGCTTTTGGACATCTTTGTGAGATTATTATTTATGTAACAATGTGCAAAATATATTACATTAACACACATATTTACAATTTTTTCACGCTCCAGGCAATCTGTACTAACTTCACCCCGATTTAAAAACGAAAAGCATCAAGAATATAAAAAGAAAATGCACACAACTCAAGTCATTTTGCCCAGTGTGGGGTGGGGCATCTGAGACACTCGTCTGTGTCGCATTTCAATTCAAATCGGAGATTCTTTACTAGGAAAATGGTCATATAGTGTGGGCGAGTCTATATTTTTACAATCAATAGGAGTGATGTAGATCATCGTTTTTTTAAATGATCCGAAAATGTACGTAAATCTGAGACTTAAATCCATTTTAACACTTGCCATATATATTTTATTTATTTGTTTTAGAAGAATTAAAACTAAATATTTCACATATTTAATTTAGACGACACATTATAATATTTTAAATGTATGTATAGTCCAAGGAACCTCACCTCTCCATTGAAAAGAGAACGTTTTGAGAAACTCAAAAGGACAGGGAATTGGCTGGGGTTTTTTTTGTCTTACACGAAAAAGGGTTAGAAATTATAGTTTTGTGCATTTTTATATTCTTTATGTCTTTCGATTTCAAAATCGGAATCGTGGTACAAGCTGATGGTAGGGTAGACAAATAATCTAATTCTATACAAGCGAGCGCAGACATTTTCGAAAAACTCTCTATTCCCATTTAGAATTGGCATTTTAAGTTTAAATAAGAGAAAAACAATAGTTGCCAACTATATGAAGGCGACACACAGAGTATGTATATATATATATATATATATATATAGAGAGAGAGAGAGAGAGAGAGAGAGAGAGAGAGAGAGAGAGAGAGAGAGAGAGAGAGAGAGAGAGAACTATTTATCTGACAGCGTACGAACAACGTCAAGGTCGCCAATACGTCGTATTAAAACTTCGAGCGATTTGAAACCTAACTTATCTCAAATCCATTACATCGGTCTCATTCAATTAATATACGTAACTTAATCAGCGTGTATGTTTTTAGCCATCAACTTTTTCTTCCAAAATAATACTGACTTGTAATCAGAGTCAAGGTGGAGTTTACAACTTTCGAGCTTTCAACTAGTGTCACATTTTCACATAATGATTTCTTTATGAATAAGTTCGACATCGATATTTGCTTTTGGAAGATTAGCTTTCAGTCAGCTTTTCTTACTATTGAGTGCATAAATAGTGTACAATTGCAATAAAGTATATTTAATTAATAGCACAACAAGTTCATCATTTTATAGAAAACTTGCAGAAGTTTGATATAAATTTTTAAGAAGGAACACTAAAGATTATTAATGGTTTGTGGTGAGTATACAATGATTGGTAAATGTGGGAGAAAGTTGAATATCGCTAATAAATGAATTTCCAAAAAAACAAATGTAAGGACTATATATATCTATAGTATTAACATTTGATCGCACTTATTTTAATTTTTATATTAAAATACATCCAATTAGACATGCTGGTATTATGTTTCTATTCCAGTTAAATTTAAATAAATTGGTTATTAGAATGTATATTCTCTATTCCTTTATTTTTAAATCTAGTTCAGTCGAAAAACTTCTAGCAACACCATGATTGAAAAATGTATTACAATTACTGTGTCACTGATTCACCGGCAAAAAGAGACACCCCTGTGGAAATAATAGCACTTATTCACCGGCTGAAAGATTCACCCCTGTGAAAATAATACCACTGATTCGCCGGCTCAAAAATACACCCCTGCGAAAATAATTGAATTGCTAGCACATCAATACCACATAAATTTATATTTATATTTATTATTGTTCTTAAACATGGAATTATTCTTCTAACCAGGTTCCAATCTTAATGACTTTGTGATTAAAAGGGAAATGTCGTACTATAGTAGTCAACCAAGTTCTATTGTTGACTGATTTTGTGATTAATACGGCAACGTCTTTATATGTTCTGCAATCCACCCTTGTATCCCACGAACTTGTATTGGATCACCTCTGCATTGTATGCCATCTTGACGTATCATTCCCTAACCCGCCACCTCTATTTGCTACTAAGAGAAAACTCCGTATGATAAATAGAACCAAATGTATGCATGACATCCAAGAAAACCTAACAACTTTCTTACATCCAACAGCGGAACAACTTGATAACTGCCTACGTTCATTGCTTGAAAAACATGCCTCAGCCAACAAATGCGGAGTATCAATAAAAAAAAAGTGTTCTCCATGGTATAGCAGTGTTAGGGACCAGCTTCGCACTGCTAAAAGACATCGCCGAAAAGCAGAGGCTTAGACTTTATACCAGACTCAGTATTCATAAATAAATCTACGAAGCCGCTAAGAAGAACATCATAAACATAGTCCATTTAGCCAAATCATCCCACTACAGTACTTAGATCACGGAGAGCTCCAGCTGCAAAGAGCTCTTTGAGATAACTAACAAACTAATGTCAAGGAACAAATGTAAACCACTTCCAACAACCTTCTCTCCACTAGACCTACCAGACCAATTTGCAAATTTCTTCGATGACAAAGTACAAACCATTAGAGATTCGCTTGACAGCACAATTTCAACTGAGTCGTCACCATAAAGTTATGATGCAGAATTTCAGCGACAACCGTTAGGAGCATTTGAACCTGTTTATATTGATTTAGTACGGACAATCGTGATGAAAAGTGCAGCAAAGTCTTGTGAACTTGATCCAATTCCGACATCGCTGCTGCTTGAGTGCTTAGACCCAATATTGCCTTCACTAACTGATGTTATTAATATCTCTCTCTCTCATCTGGGGAATTCCCATCATTTTTCAAAACTGCCATCGTAAAGCCACTGCTGAAGAAACCAACACTGGACCATAACGATTTAAAGAACTACCGCCCAGTTTCTAATCTCACATTCATATAAAAAAATCTTAGAAAAGGTTGTTCTAACTCAACTTGTATCTCATTTGAATTCAAAGTCTTTTTAACAATGTACAGTCTGCATATCGCCCTTGCCACAGTACGGAAACTACTCTTCTGAAAGTATTTAGTGACATTCTCTCTGCTTTGGATAGTGGAAAGATCACAGTCCTCACTCTCCTGGATTTATCTGCAGCATTTGACACAATAGACCATAATATATTACTTCACCGTCTCCAGCATGTATTTGGCATTCAGAATATAGCCTTACAGTGGTTCAAGTCTTACTTAGTCAACAGGACACAAATTATATCTGAAAATGAAATACACTCCAGCATAGTTAACGTATGTTGTGGTGTTCCACAGGGATGTGTTCTTGGACCTGTTCTCTTCATTCTGTATACTCAGCCGCTCTCAAGTGTCATAGATCATCACCTAGTGTCGCAATAATTGTATGCTGATGACACCCAAATATAAAAGTCTAGCCACCCAACTGAAGTTGATGCTACCATCCATGGAGTAGAGAAGTGCATTTCTGATGTGAAATCATGGATGACATGTAATAAGCTGCAGATGAATGATGATACAACTGAGGCTATTCTGATCACAACACAAAGACTTTCTCATTCACATCCTTTACCTCAGACAATAAATATCAGCAACACCAACATTAAATTCTCACACTCAGTACGGAACCTAGGTGTTACTCTAGACAGTACTCTCACATTCCACCAACATGTCATGAACATATGCAAGGCTGCATATCTTGAATTGAGACGCATCAGTTCCATTCGTAAATCTGTTTCAGTTGATGCCACGAAAACACTTGTGTGTTCATTAGTACTTTCAAGACTGGACTATTGTAATTCAATTCTGTCTGGTTCGTCACAATATCTACTCCAGAAACTTCAAAAAGTTCAAAACACAGCTGCACGGATCATCTTTAGAGTACCTCGATCAGAGCACACCTCACCACTGCTCTGTAATCTACATTGGCTATCAATTCGATACAGAATCAAACACAAAATTTGTTCTCTGTGCTATGTTTCAATGACAGACTCCAGTCCAACATACCTATCCAGCCTCACCCATGTGTATACACCAGCTAGATCCTTACGCTCTTCTTCTGATAATCGTATACTCATTGTTCCAAATGTGAAAACAAAGTCATATGGACAACGTTCGTTTGCACACCAGGGCCCGGCGACGTGGAACGAATTGCAGTTGAAATTAGACACAAAGACACGGTGGTCCCTTTTAAGAGTGCTCTTAAGACACCTGTTTCGACTGCAGGGACAATTTTACCGATCTAATCATGTTTTGTATCTTATATGTTTTCAGCATGTTTTTATGTTTTCCAATTTCATTGTTTTTGTCATTTGTTGTTCTGTAGTGTAGTCATATCATTATTGATGGTGTAAAGCGCTTAGAGCTTCGTAAGATTAGACGCATAGAAAGTCCTCATTACTATTATTATTATTATTATTATTATTATTATTATTATTATTATTATTATTATTATTATATACTTTTATCCACCTATTTATTTCATCCCCGTGTATAAGACACCAATGTGCATGTGCCTTGGCTGCTGCTGCATCATTATGTACAAATTTCTGCAAGGTAATAAAATTATCCTTCAGTATTGTTTAACGTATTCGTCCTTTCTTCCTTTATTTTGACTGTTGTGGAAAGTACCTGTAGACAGCATCAAAGAAGGAAACGCGTATATTGAGAAATCTGAGAAGCATGCTAGGAATTACAACTGTACGTCTTATGTATTGAGTATTGGTGTATCGATACATCGGTTACGAGACCAAATGCTTTTACAGCTTCAATCCGCGATTATAATATAAGCAGTCTAGTATTTTAAAGAATAAAGCAAAATATGGGCAAAATACTCTTGTCAGTAGGAAAAAAACACAACAAAAGATGACAAACAAAAACTGATGTATGCTCTCTTTAGAAGAGAATTTCTTTGTCTTTGATTTACTAGGTATTATGACACGGAGACTAACCCTAAACAAAACTGCCTAAAGTTCGATTGACTAATTGGCATGGAGAATAATCAGAAACAGAATTGTCTGGTGTTTGGGTGACTAATTGGAGACTGCATAAAACAGTTTTTCCCTTTACCCTCAATTGAACTTTAGAGAGCCCCAATTTTTAATCTGACCCCCAGTTTTGATACCAAAGTTTGCTTCTTACTCAGTCTGACCCCCAGTTTTTATACCAGGAGGATATTTGATTCTCGGTCTTGCATCCCTAGGAGATACACTGATAAAGATAATAAAATGTGTGGTTAGTTTACTTGCAATTTTCTTTCATAAACTGATGCAATAAATCAATCGTTAAATACTAGAAATAGAGATCGTTTTGCTACACAGTCATCTTAAAGTGGTCAACAAATAACAAGATACACAATAGTCCTCTCCATCTATATATGTTGTTTACTCGTGTGTCTAATGGAAGAAACTATATCACATTCAAAATGGTTAAAATTCGAATACAAATAAACAATTTTTATATTTAGTTAGAATAGGGGAAAGGTGGCTGTAATACATTTTAAAACTAAGTAATATTTTATAAGAATTTCCACTAATAGTAAATTCTGTTTCATCGTGTTCTGATATCTTCTCAAAATCCTTTTTACTCGTATAATTGCTAAGTTAGAGGAAATAGAAATGTCTAGTCAATCATCCACATATAATCTGAAACATTTTCAGTAATGGGTTTCTGTTATTACGCATGCGCAGGGGAGATGGATTATAGGCAAAGTCTACTACGAGAAACTTCGACCAAAAAAAAAGAAGAAGAAGAAAGAATGCAAGAAGGAAGACATCTTCAAATCAAATTAATTTGTGTGTTTCTGTATATATGTATGTGCTTAGACAAGTGTAATGTGTCTATGTGTATGTAAATTGGGGGGCGTCGAACTGCGCATACTAATGATTCGATACGTACAAAATCGAATTCCACCCATGCAAGAAATGCTTACGTTTTGCAAAACGCACATTTTTGTAAAAATTCATTCCTTGCCTTTACATATTTTACAAGCTGGTTTATAATAATTCATTAATGAAAATTATGTGATTATTTTTTTTTGTTTGGTTACTATTATTAATATTAATAGGTGTATGATTTTATTATTATTACAAATATCATTTATTTTATATTACAAATGTTATTATCATGACTTAGGCACGCATTATCATTCGATCAAGCCATTTTACTGTATCGAAAAACACACTAAACACAAATACAACCATATTCACTTGGATAAATAAGTGTAGTTTATCGATCTGACTCTCTCTCTTTCGTATTCAGTCATATCGCTACGATGTTTTCAAAGTGACAGTTTATAGTGATGTTATGTACTGGGGCATCACGCCGCAGACATGCAGCATGGTGTCCCACCCAGTCACATTATCCTGACACCAGGCCGACCAGTACTAATACTGAGTGCGAAGCTAGGCAGCTGTTAGTACCAAATTTGTAAGTTTTTGTTGTGACCCGGCCGGGGTTCGAACCAACGAACTCTTACTTCTAATGACCATCACTGTTTATATCATATATAGTACCTTTAACATAAATATTTTACAGATTCTAGAATGAATTTTTTTATTTAAAAAAAAAGTCAAATTTATAAACCAATCCTTTTCCCATTTCCTCCAGTAATATTTTTGAGGAATTCCTTGGCATTTGAAAAAGAAAGGAAGAAAATATAGAAATTATAGTTGTAGTAAACAATTTTGGCTTGTGTATTTTGTGGAACCTGGAGGAGATTATAAAGTCTTGTTGTAGGAAATTTCAACAATGAAATATTTCAACTAAATATTGCAAAACTCAACCCATTTCGAATTAGATGATCGATGCCCCATCTTGGATGAAATATTAAGTTACTGATAAACTAAACACTACTAGAATACCACATGTGTGGTCTTAAAATTATAATTTTTGCGACCTTGATTGCAATATTTTCGAAACTCACAAAGAGAGGACATTCCTGGTGATTATAAAAGTAATATAGAACTAAACAGTAAAGAATCCTACAGTCCTAAAAGTGTTGTCTGGGTTTTCCGAAATATTTGTCTATTTTGCTTCTCTTCCCTTGTTATGATATGATCACCAAAAATAAGTGACCCTTTTCCATGGCCTGCCACAAGATTGATGTTTCATCTTCACTTAATTAAGCTGAAGATGCGTTTTACATCAGGAGCTTAACTTCACAGAGAGTTTACTTTTGTTTTGGATTGTACCCTGTATAACGTCAATTTGCTGCGGTTTGCCATAAACCCAGACCATCGCTGACACGACGTACAATACTGTCTTGTTCAATCTCAGAATAGATATTTGCACGTATTTAGTTTTGCTTTTGCAAACTCACGATAAGACCATTGTTTTTTCTGTAAACGTTTTTTTTTTGGTGGTCGTCAGTGTGAGTGGCACATTTTTCTTACCTATATAAATGTATTAGAGGTTTGTTTTTGTTTTTATGTTTTCTGGGTTTAACGCCAATTTTCAGCACAAGATAGGCTATACATGTCGGCCAGTATTAATGGTGGAGGAAAGAACCCATGAAAATCCTGGAAAGAACCACCGACCCACGAGAAGCTACTGGCAAGCTTTCTCACATAACTACACTGGCTGAATCTTTGACTCGAACCAGAGGTCCGTAACGGACAGCGCTTTAGACCACTCGGCTACTCGGGGCCCCCTATACTAAATGTACAGAATCGGTGTATGGGTAAATGCCGAATTAATATTTACATCGAATGGTTCTGACACCGTTGGTACCAGGACCAAATATCAACTATTTCTGTTGAATTTCTTTTCATTCTGATACAGCCGTTTCTTATGCATGCCTGCTTATGACATAAAATGATACGGGGAAAGGGGAAGAGAGTAGGTGGCGTTGACGGTGCTACACAATTGCATTTGTGTGATAAATACACTTACCACCTTAATTTTTTTTTTTTTAGCAGGATTTGCTGTGCTAAGTGGCCGTGATGATATAAACCACAGAAACAAGGTTATTTATAGAGCAAAACGCATGTAAGTATACGAATACAGAAGTAGATAGATTACTTACAATCGGAACACCTGGTTGGCGTCTTTGTCCGATGTGCTCGGAATGGACGTGATATTGACGCCGCTACAGTTGACATTATACCCTTTAACGCTGTTGTGTATTGTTTCAACGCAGGCACACTTGGACGGACATGTATAAGTCCCGGTATATCCCGGCTGAATAAATAATCCAAGAATGAAGAAATACATCCACATTTTGAAAAGGAAGAAGCCATTGTGCTTCCGGTACGTGGAACTTGTCACCATGCTACGTCGGGTATAGTTGTGGACACCTCTTACAATGTAGGCTCGACGATCGCCCGTCGACCCCCACCCGCATAATTTATATAAGGAGGCGTCTCCGGCGAGTAAGGAATAGCTCTTTGAACTTAAAATTTACGTCTGGTTCCCCTGAAATGAAGAGAAAAAAGTCACACAGTCCGTGTTAAATACATAGTGGCAATGAAAAACAACTGCCGTGCTGTGTCAAGTACTATTACGGACTAAAAATCAATGAAATAGTAAGTCACCATAAAGGTCCTTTGATCTGCTGTTTAGACCCCTTGTTGGTACTATAAAACTAACGCTGTACATATACATACTAGACCTACCCGGTTCTGAGTAAAATCTATACTTACAATATTTCACTCTCAGCTGTCGCATACTGTCCCTACTTTATCATAGTTCTAATATATCCAGTAACACACGCCTGAAAATAGACCGATAATCAAGGCAGTCAATATACGATATAGTCACGTGACACGAAAATGGCATAGTTGCCAGTTGAAAGGATTTGACGAGCGGAGAATACGCGGCGACTTTATCCTGTGTATGTTACCTGGTAACTTATGACGCCACCAGGTACGCTTTTGTCACCCATACCTGGACACGCACTGGGACTTGCTCCGAACTAGGCCACTGGTTAAGATTAGACGGGGAATACGCACACGTTAGTCCATTTCGATCGGCCTCCCTGGGTGTTGGTGCTGAAATTATCTATCTAATAGTTTTCTATAATCCAACCAAAGCCCATATATTGCTATCTGTTGAAATTGCCTTGAAGGTATACATGATATCTATCGAAGGCTCATCCACTTGAATTATGTGTATTGATGATGTCTACGACTGATACGGAAAGGCCAACACACCAAAGACAATTATCAGGTGACATCGATTGTTTACAGTACATATCCTAACATTATCCCCCACATTTTGCATACATTTAAGCAATCATTATATAATATGAACCCTTACTGCACCAAATCCGACTCCCAGACTGTGACTCTGAAGGTTATAAACCGAAATCAGTCATACATGCAATATTTTTCGCCTGCTAATTTCATTAAAATCGATAATGGCACCGGAACTAAAAGCTACATTTTAGCATCTGACCCCACCCTACCTCTAAATTGAACGGAGGGAGGAAAATAACGTCCCTCTTGTACATGGTTGCCTTACCATAGTCTGTGTTTTAGGAGGATTTAAGAAATTCGTTGATTGTTAAGTTAACGTTGGAATAATAATAATAATAATAATAATAATAATAATAATAATAATAATAATAATAATAATAATATAAATTAATAAAAATAATTTAAAAAATGCAAATAATAATATAATTAATAATTAAAAAATAATATAAATACAATTAAATAATAATAATAATAATAAACAATAATATAAATTAATAAAACTAATGTAAAAAAATAATACAAATAATGATAAAATAAATAATAATACTAATTCAAAAATAATAAAAATAAAATTAAATAATAATAATAATAATAATAATAATAATATAATTTAGAGATACATTTTTTCAATATTTATGGAAGTACTCTGATACAGCCAATGTTAAAATCTGTATTAAATGCTTGCAATAAAGATGTATTCAGATTTTATTGGAATAAAAGCCACAATAATCCCTTCAAATCAGTTAAGAAATAAAAATGAACATTGCCTCTGGCTTTTGATGAATGTAAAAGTTAGAAAAGCCATTATCAAATCGTAGGGTCTCAATTTCCTTCTAAGGTTCGAACTCAACAGATTTGGCAGTTATAACATTATCGGAATTCATACAATACGTTTATTGTGTGACGTAAATGAGTTTATGATAAACACATCTATTTAGGGGTTTGTATTAGATTTATTTACCACAAAAATCCTTCACTAAAATATACAGTGCATTATAAAAATGACTGAAATATACAATGCATTATAAAACTCACTAAAATATACAAAGTGTTATTAAATTTATTGAAAATACAATGCATTTTTAAAATGACAGAAATATACAGCACATTATAAAAATTACTGAAATATGCAATAACTAGGACCGCTCCGGTGTCCTATTGGTTAGAGCATCCGCCTCGGATGCTGAATGATAGTGGGCTCGATCCCCGGCAGAGTCATACCAAAAGTTACAAAAATGGTACTAACAGGTGCTTCACTAGGCGCTCAGCATTAAGAGGTTAATGTTAGGACTAGTCTGCCTGGTGTCAGGATAATGTGACTATGTGGGACATCATGCAACATGTCTGCGACATGATGCTCCAGTGCTAGACATCACTATAAACTGCCACACTGCAGACGTCGCAATATGGCTGAAAATTGTTAAAGGTACCTTAAACGTTTTAGTCACACACGCACATATATAAAAGCGACTGAAATTTACAATACATTAAAAAAAAGAATGAAATATACAATGCATTATAAAAATGACTTAGATATACAATGAATTATAAAATGCGTAGAACTGGTGAATTGCGCTCCTACAAAATGCTATATTTGTATATGACCGTTAAATTTAGGTAGAATATTGTGTCGCCTGATCCCGTCATCAGTAATATATTCATGGTTATATACGTGAATATATGTATGTATGTATGTATGTATGTATGTATGTATGTATGTATGTATGTATGTATGTATGTATGTATGTATGTATGTATGTATGTATGTATGTATGTATGTATGTATGTATGTATGTATGTGTGTGTGTGTGTATGTGTGTGTGTGTGTGTGTGTGTGTGTGTGTGTGTGTGTGCTCTAAGCATATTACATCAGACGCGATACATTTTAATGGATTGCAGCTGGTTTGACGCGTGCGGTTTTGAGGCACCACTCGTACTTAAACGTCGAAATTGCATGCACTGCTTGAGCATATGTATGTGTGTAAGAAACTCGATTTAATATGTTTTTTGTTGGATGTATACTATATGTATATAGTTAGTGATAATTAAAGGAAAATGATCACAGTCATATAGAGAAACCCTTGCGTGATCCTATATTCACATTATTTAACCATGTACACCTGGAAATCTCTTATGTGCCGAAATAGGACAAATTACCGGCAAGTGCAAATATTAATGGAAAATAATTACTCTGATGCACAGGTTCCGATGCAGAGACATCAGTCCATTCAAGTCGCCAATCAACTAAGGGTCTCCCGGTAGTAATTCAACTCCCGGATTAAACCTATGGAGACATCACATAATTTAAAATATAATAATTTAAAATTTGTAAATGCTAATGATTAAACCTATGTCTCTAAGTGTAGATTCGTCCTTGATGCAAGCGTATGGGTATAACCATTTCTACACCTAAAATACTCGGTGATACGTTCCAGTATTGAGTGCTCCTATCTATGTCAGGTATGTAATAAAATTCACACCACCATATGCAATATAGCGACTTAACAGCAAATATGAGGAGTTAATGCAGTATAAAGATAGATCTTGCTTAAATGATTATCTGTCTTGTTTGCCATATTTCCTATCTTATTTTTGCGAAGATGCTACGTTCTAAATGAGAAGCGCATGGTTCATCGCTTTTTCGAAATCTTTTGCGTCCATTCTTGTCACTACCATCTTTTTAAAGCCAGTAATATCTCATATGTATGGATCTCATCACAGCAACTACCGATAATGTAATAAATAATCTCATACTAATAAAAAAATGGATGACTAATTGAACCGGTAATGCAATATTCAGCGATTATGATATAATTCGTAACTGAAAATAATTTCTAAACATATATTGTTATAATATATTCCACACAAAAAATGCAATATAATCTTCTTTACCGATTATGTGAAACGAATTTAAATGACAATGTAATGACCAGAGGCGGAGCGAGGTGGGGGGTGGGGTGGCGGGGATACATATGTCCCCGGGCGCTAAGGTACAGGGGCGCCAAAATGAGGCTTGCAACGTTACATTATAATAAGAAAACAAGGGTAATAAATCTGTCACAAGATCGCTGGGGCGCCAATTTTATAGTTTGTCCCCGGGCGCAAAATATTATCGCTACGCTTCTGGTAATGACTATTAGAGAATATCTGCCAGAGGCGTAACTAGAGTATTTGGAGCCCGGGGACAAGATTCATTTTTACGGGGACAAGATTCATTTTTACGCCGCCCCCCCCCCCCCCCCAACAAATCCACATACTACCTATTTCAAAGTCCTTTTTGGCGCCCCCACTAGTCTGGCGCACGGGGACATCTGTCCCCCTCTGTAAATATATTTTATTGGAACTGAATGACAGAGGTTACGCAGTAGGTTTTATCCGATGTAATATGGACGTTTGTATACATATTTTAAATACCATACAAGAGATAACAGCGAAATTCGTGGTTGCTAGACGCGCACGCGCATGAGCATGCATATTCAAAACACACGGTTTGCTGGTTCTTGGAAGACTATATTACTGTACAAAGACAGACGTTAAGGCTCTTAGCCTCAATACCCGTGCTGTATTGTCTCACCTACATGTACATGCATTGTATACATTTTAAGCATGTTTGCTTTATTTTCTGATTGTCATACGTAGTTCAGCATTAATTCGAATTTCAAACATACGGCTACTTAACTCCTGATTCCACCACTTCAAAGGAAAATAGGATTCATCTATGAAAGTTGCACATTCTGAAAAAGGAGCTGGTACGGATTAAAGGACATTCAATATGGAATACACTCACCTCACTCTGCAGCAAGCATTTTGATTGGTTAAAAATAGCATCAAATAAACCTAGTAGTTATTAATTCATTACACCAAAAAGAAACTACTTATGTATTCCTGCGCCCTTCTTGGTCAGTATCTACAAACAATGATTAAAATAAAGTTCTGCTATTCCTTCAGAACCATTATTATTCATTTACTTACCTACTTGTAATTGTAAGAACTGACTTTCAATTTTAACGGATTCATAAATCATGCATTTTGTAATTAAAAGAACTGACATGGTTCATAAAGTCATGCATTTTGTAATTAAAAGAACTGACATGATTCATAAAGTCATGCATTTGCATTTATAAGAATTGACTTTAAATTTTACAAGAATCATACTGTCATGCATAAGTAATTAACAGAAGTGAATTTCATATTTTACAAGATTCATAAATTCATGCATTTGTAATTATAAGAACTGACATGATTCATAAATTCATGAATTTGTAATTATAAGAACTGACATGATTCATTCATTAACTCATGCATTTGTAATTATAAGAACTGACATGATTCATAAAGTCATACATTTGTAATTACAAGAAGTGACATGATTCATTTCATAAAGTCATGCATTTGTAATTATAAGAACTGACATGATTCATAAAGTGATGCATTTTGTAATTAAAAGAACTGACATGATTAGTAAAGTCATGCATTTGCATTTATAAGAACTGACTTTAAATTTTACAGGATTCATAAAGTCATGCATTTGTAATTATAAGGACTGACATGATTCATAATGTCATTCATTTGTAATTATAAGAGCTGACATGATTCATTTTATAAAGTCATGCATTTGTAATTAAAAGAATGGACTTTAACAGAAGTGAATTTCATATTTTATAGGATTCATAAAGTCATGCGTTTGTAATTAACAGGTTTGTTTGTTTGATTGATTAGGGTTTTTAAAGTAGCTTTAACAATTTTTCAGTCATATCGCTACGATATCTGCAGTGAAGGCAGTTTATAGTGATGTCTAGCACTGGGGCATCATGCCGCAGACATGTATCATGATGTCCCACCCAATCACATTATCCTGACACAAGGCCGACCAGTCCGAACACTAACCTCTTAATGCTGAGCGCCAATCGAGACAGCTGTTATTACCATTTTTGTAAGTCTTTGGTATGACTCGGCCGTTGATCGAACCCATGACTTCCACGGCGGACGTTCTAACCATAAGGCCACCGGAGCGGTTGTAATTAACAGAAGTCAATTTCATATTTTATAGGATTCATAGATTCATGCATTTGTAATTTGTAATTTGTAACACACATTTTCTGTTCAAAACTGAACATTTGTTTACGAAATGTGTTCTCTTATACTTATAAATTGTAGGCGCATTGCACTATCAGTTAAGGTTTTATTTCATTATGTCTCACTTTTCGGTGAAAGGAGTTCTTGCATTATCAGTTTAGTTATATATTCTAATTGGTTAGGTTTACAAAGGTAAAATATCGATTCGTATCACGTTTTTGTTTATTACTATTAGTCTTCCACCCGCCATTATTTGTAACTGTTATAAAAGACGTGAAACCGTGATACATTTGTTGACTATTAACTATTAGAAACAACAACTTTGTTTCACAGTTCCTATACCTCATTTATTTGCAAACATATTCTAGAACATACTAAGTACATGTATTGAAGTACAAAATCTAGATGCTG
Organism: Unio pictorum; assembly: GCA_030141615.1. Taxonomy (NCBI): domain Eukaryota; kingdom Metazoa; phylum Mollusca; class Bivalvia; order Unionida; family Unionidae; genus Unio; species Unio pictorum. The sequence goes on from JARLTB010000044.1 coordinate 21,421,799, forward strand.
TTCTATTGTATTTAACACATAGTGGAAGCAGTTCCAAGTATTAAGATAAGTTACCCGAATGTATCCAAAATTAGTTTTACAAAACATGAATAGAAAGATGGTATAAAAGTAAGTTTTCGAATGTCTGCTCAGCATGGTTTGATAAACACGTATGACTAATGAGACAAAAAATGTTCTGCTATGTACATATTTATTTTATTGTATTACAATTTTAAAAAAAATATGTCTATTATGTTTGAGTTGAGTTTAGAACGTATTGCCCAGCGTTTTTAAATTGTCGATAGTTCTATTTATTTCATATTTGACTACATCACCACTTTAAACATCGCTGTTATATCTCGTATTCAGGTAGTTGATAGGTTCACCAGCATTTAAATGATACCTTATAACTCAAGGAAGAATTTTGGCCCACATTCTAAGGTATTTCAGTCAGAAAGAAATGCCTTTCAGTTTTGCAAACAATATATAATCACCTATCAAGCAAACTATCCCGCTGCGAAATTTAACATTGTTCAATATTTGAATACCTATTCCGACCGTATTCGTGTCTTATTCAAAACTGCAACACTAGGGGGTATTGAAGGTGTCCCTCGACTGATTAAGGTCGAGGACAGGTTTCAACAAAAAGGCTGATCCCTATTTTAAAAGGAATGTGCATAATTTGCATTTATCTTTTATACCTTTTCATACTTTTACCATTTTCATCTTTTACATTTTATAAGGTCGTACTTCACGTTTGCATTTATTTGGAAGAGTTTATCTGCCTCACGTTTTCCTGCACGTATTACCCAAAACATTAAACAAAATGGTCGAAGGTATTAGTATTGTAGTTTTGCATATTACGTTTCAAGGAAAAATGGCATTTCCCTTTGTTTTCTCCTTTACCCCATTTAGATGGATACAACTATGTAACTTTCTTCGAGTGAATCTTTGAACGTTTCGTTGGAGCCAGTGTGCTGCTGAGAAGGTGCTGAGAAGATGCAAAGAAAAACAACGTAATTTGACAACTGTATTTGTGACTGTTGCACCATATTTTTCAGTTTTATTATTTTATGTTATTTAACAGTGAATACACAATGTAGTCATAGATTCCGTCTGTTCGAAATTTATCCTGTAGGAAAGGCAAGGCCTTATTAAAGGGGGGGGGGGCATAGGGGAACTTGTCCTGACCAAAAAGTCACACACACACACACACACACACACACACACACACACACCATTATTTTCCGTGGATAAAATTATGTATTTTTAGTTTGTTTTTTTTAAAAAAAAACAGAAACATATATAGCTTTAAACCATTCAGTCGTTTTAGATACTACTATATTCAGTAATGTAGGGACACCTTATTCATTTTCTTTCTTTCTTTCTTTCTTTCTTTCTTTCTTTCTTTCTTCTTCTTCTTCTTCTTCTTCTTCTTCTTCTTCTTCTTCTTCTTCTTCTTCTTGTTCTTCTTCTTCTTCTTCTTCTTATTATTATTATTACCGCATCGCATATTTGGTAATTGATGTGAAAAATTTGTTGTCCTTTGCTGCCAGCGACAACACGACATCGTTCGTCTTCACTGGGGTTTTCATTTGTAAAATAATCAATTAAACAACAACACATGATGACAATTACTCGTCATTAAAATAGTATAGTTTTAAGGTACAGTATTTGCATATCAGAAAAAGAAATTAAACTTTATAGATTCGCAATTAGGCACCCAGACATTGTCGATAATCTTTAAACACTCATCCAACGTTTGAAAAGCCGGAATTCAAGCTCCGTCATGGTAGTACTGCAGAGTTCGCAACGCGACAAAAGCTTTGGAAACACTGATGAAAAAGTTAATTGATTTTGATAATGACGGTGTTACGATTATCCATAGTCATCTTGTATGGAAACATTTTGATTTGCGTGCAGTACAAGTGAATGACAGAAATAAATGAGGTTTTCTCATTTTAAAATAGGTATTTCTTTTCGGTTCCTCCTGCAGAAATTGCTATTTACTTGAATATTTTTTATATTAGTTTTATTCATCATTAATCGTTTTTCATATTTAAGATCTAAGTAGACACTGGTGTATCATTACTAATTGTGTTTAATAGCATACTAATATTATTATCAGCTAATGCATATTATGGTCAGGTATTTTTGACAATTACGTTTACTTGAGCAACACTGAAATTGCTTTGATGTATGCGCATCTTGAGTTTGAGATGCAGAGACATAAACTTATCATTATTCTTTTCATATATCCGAAACATTTGGAAAATTAACACGCTCTGAAGAATATATTTTGAGCATTATGAGGTCGTATGAACTCAAAGAGAATGAATAATGGATGCAAAGCGATTTCAACTTGTAAATGTTTTAACACCTTGCATGAATTTCAACAAAATACCTTCGAGTCTAGACTTAAAATTTAAGTTTAGAATCCAACTATCTTATTTGCTGAAAATTAAGAGTTGACTTATAATTAACCAATCAGCCGTGTTAATCCTGAACCTAACTTAGAACGTATGTTAGTGAAAATGATGCTAGGTTATGGGTAAGGAAGAAACCTCATTTAATAACATACATATCATAAAACACATTAAATAAGTTCATTTCGCTCTTGAGAAAAGTTGTAGATGGAGCGAAAACATCTGCGTACGCAATAATTCTTTAATTCTAAAATAAACAACTGAATTATGTGTTTTGCATAAATATATTAGTTCACACCTTATATCGATAAAGCATAGTATCAATCAGCTGAAAAATTGTCCAATCAGCTTTCTCATCGAAATACAGTAGGAGGGGCATAGAGTGTTAGGCAATCGAAATATAGTAGGATGAGAATTGGGTCTCAGACGCACTCGAAAAAATAGAAAAAATGTTAAATATTATCTTTGAAATATAATTTGACATAAGTAAAACAACAAAGTTTATGAAGTCACAAGTTATATACTTTTATTATATGTTTTACAAGAGTTTCAGATACCCGAGACATACCTCATTGAAATATTTAACAAATTTGTTTCATTTCCTTGTATGTTTTTAAAACAAATATCCCATTATAATGAAAGTGGAAGTAAAATGTAAAGAATGGCTCGCAAGATTCATATATACATTGATACTTTCGGATGTGTCTATATTTCCATTTATTTATTTGGTTCCAAGTTCATATTTTACAAATTCCTTTTGGATATGAAGCTGGTACAAGTGACTGGCTGGTAAACAGAAAGCCCAAAATCAATTTGATGGAAGCTAGTCAACCAGTTTGAATCAGTGTTAAATGTTTGAATGAACCCGATCTCATCAACATATGATCGCCACACAGTTTTGAAAAAAGCTTCTAAAAGTACTCGTCTTGGGGCATAATTACTGTTTTTGTTGTATGTAAAAGCTGAGGCTTACAAATATGTGACCAGCAATCATCGTTATGTTATATTTTAGAAAAAGATGTCTTACCCTGACGTCATTCATCAACGAACTCTTTCCTTAAACAAAACAAACAACGACTCATTGTTCCAATATAAGCATGTGTTTTTCAAACACAGTTACAAATAAGATGTCATATATCATAAATTTGTACGCTACGGTCAATATCACACAAATTCATTGATTGTAACATCACACAAATTAATTGCTTGTAACAGCAACCAAATTGATTGCTTGTAGCATCACACAAATTGATTGTTTGTAACATCATACAAATTGATTGCTTGTAGCATCACACAAATTGATTGTTTGTAACAAACATCACACAAATTGATTGCTGGTAACATCACACAAATTGATTGCTTGTAACATCACACAAATTGATTGCTTATAACATCACACAAATTGATTGCTTATAACATCACACAAATTGATTGTTTGTAACATCGTACAAATTGATTGCTTGTAACATCACACAAATTGATTGTTTGTAACATCACACAAATTGATTGTTTGTAACATCACACACATTGATTGATTGTAACATCACACACATTGATTGATTGTAACATCACACAAATTGATTGCTTGTAACATCACACACATTGATTGATTGTAACATCACACAAATTGATTGATTGTAACATCATACAAATTGATTGATTGTAACATCACACAAATTGATTGATTGTAACATCATACAAATTGATTGATTGTAGCATCACACAAATTGATTGTTTGTAACAAACATCACACAAATTGATTGCTGGTAACATCACACAAATTGATTGCTTGTAACATCACACAAATTGATTGCTTATAACATCACACAAATTGATTGCTTATAACATCACACAAATTGATTGTAACATCGTACAAATTGATTGCTTGTAACATCACACAAATTGATTGTTTGTAACATCACACAAATTGATTGTTTGTAACATCACACACATTGATTGATTGTAACATCACACACATTGATTGATTGTAACATCACACAAATTGATTGCTTGTAACATCACACACATTGATTGATTGTAACATCACACAAATTGATTGATTGTAACATCATACAAATTGATTGATTGTAACATCACACAAATTGATTGATTGTAACATCATACAAATTGATTGATTGTAACATCACACAAATTGATTGTTTGTAACATCACAATGATTGTAAACATCACACAAATTGATTGATTGTAACATCACACAAATTGATTGCTTGTAACATCATACAAATTGATTGCTTGTAACATCACACAAATTGATTGCTTGTAACATCACACAAATTGATTGCTTGTAACATCACACAAATTGATTGATTGTAACATCACACAAATTGATTGATTGTAACATCACACTAAATTTTCTACTCAGTTCAGGCAGACCAACATTATTTTTCTGCAGGCATATAATGTTATGACTCATAAGACAAACTATGAAACAAATAGTGAAAAAAAAAATTAAGTAAAATTAAGAACTACTTTAAGTCACACATTGAAAATTTATAATGAACGTACAGTATTGTGAATTAAATCCAAAATAATCCTTAATGTTATATCTCAAGTCCAATAGTATTCAAAGTTCCGAATGGATTCAAGTAATATTGAATGTACGGGTATGTAACTAGACTTGAATGTGTAAAATGTAGATCAATCAAAATTTATCTGCGACGTTCTCACTAACCAATACTCTCAAAATAGAGTTTTAGCCCCAAAAGTCAATGTTCTTTTGTAATTCCAAAATATAATTTAAATAAATAATTGCTCTAAAATTATAAAGTGAACACAACTGTAAACTCTGATGATAGATTTTCGAAGACTGATAATAAACAAGAAAGAATGATTGTTTAACAAGGGATTTGTATTCTTATTTCCCTTGATCAGGGAACAACCCAGGTCTTGAGCCCATAACCAAGTAAACATCTTAAAAACGTGACTACTCGGGTAGGTCAAAACTCTACTCTCAAGCCAACAAAAGTCAAACTCGCAATACAAGTTTATTTACACATCATTTACACAACAAAACATATACACAACACAACATTTACACAACACAACATTTACACAACACACAATGCACAACCAGGAATGAAACCAAGACTTTGTATAAACTAGAACTCACAGTTAAAGTAATTCTCTGAGATAGCTAAACTGGCATTATCGTATGTAAATCAAAGTCTAACAAAATGCGATTCCAGTTAACCAAAATATTTAGTATATAAGACTGAGTGCCAGCTTTGTACATAAAGCTAGCCGCATAAGGTACACCCAAAACTTACTGCGAATTCTATTCTGTATTAGATCAATCATTACCAAGATATTTAGAAACAGCTAAAATAAAATTCACAATTAAATGTTAAAAATCTAGCTGTGTAAGAATGAACACAGCCACTAGTATCAATTTAGACATTATTACAATTTCATACATTATAGATTTAAATGTTTGCTTTGTTATTTACTGACGTCATTTTAATATGATTTTCATAAGAAAAGCAATGAAAATTGCTCGTATTATTTAAAATAAGGAACTATTAATAAATACACTAACTATTTCTATTTTCTGGCTTGTAATTACTGATCTAGACCATACTTTTACACCAAAGACTGTACGAGTTGATATTAGTATTTGAAATTACTATCATGTTTGTTGCTGATTTCAGTAAAATAACTTGCCCAACATCCATTTATTTATATCCTTATAATTTTAAATAAATGAACGATGTGATTAGTGATCAAGTGAGAAAACAAGATGGAGAAGATATAAGCGGACAAACAAACAGCAAAATCTAGATAACATTTTCTTGCAAAAGAGGTAGAAACCGCTCCGAAGGCAAGTGGTTAAAGCGTCTACTTTTTACGCGAGAGGTTGCGAACACGGACTAAGTCATATCAAAGACATAGAAAATAGTACTTGCAGCTGCCTCCCTTGACGCGTAAAAATAAGAGGTAATCGTTAGGACATGACTCTTGGTATCATAATAATGTGACGGGGGTGGGTGGGTGGTGCATCATACTACATGTCTGCAGCATTATACCCCGTGCTAGACATCACTATAAACTGCTACATTGCAAACATCTTAACGATATGACTACAATTATTAAAGCTATGTTAAAAGTTCAAATCACACACACACACACACACAAAACACGCACGCACGCACGCACACGCACACCGCACACGCACACACACACACACACACACACACACACACACGAGTTAGCGGGTTACTTAAGCTCTCCATAGAATAATCCAAAAAGTCTAGATATACAAATATCGTTATAATCCCGAAGTCTAGCTGTAAAAATGAATATCAATCAGTTTGTTGAACACCAATTGAACATGACAGAATTATAAAACTATATTCTGAACACAACAATATACATAAGCATTACCCACCAAAACTAGAAAAATATAGTTTATTATTTTTTTAATTTATTTATGTGTAAACTAATCGTTAAAGTTGTCTATCTGTATACAAATAATCCACATTACCTCAATGTACACTAATAATTGATATAGCTTATTTGTACCCCACAAATCAATACTGCCTACCTGTACCCTAAAAATACATATGATCTATTTGTACTGTAATAACATGTATTGTAAATCTAAACACAAAAAAAATGAATCTTGTCCTCGGGCTCCAACCACTCTAGCTTCGCCTCTGACAGATATTCTCTAACAGTCATTACATTGTCATTTATATTCACTTCACATAATCGGTAAAGAAGATTATATTGCATTTTTGTGTGGAATATATTATAACAATATATGTTTAGAAATTATTTTCAGTTACGCCTTATATTATAATCTCTGAAGATTTGCATTACCGGTTCAATTAATGATCCAGTTTCGATTAGTATGAGATTATTTATTACATTATCGGCTGAGACAGCTCCAATCGTCTTCAACACATACCGGAAATAGTTTTAGGTGCTATGTATGTATGTATGTATGTATGTATGTATGTATGTATGTATGTATGTATGTATGTGTGTGTGTGTGTGTGTGTGTGTGTGTGTGTGTGTGCGTGCGTGCGTGCGTGCGTGCGTGCGTGCGTGCGTGCGTGCGTTTAAAAAAACTTTAATTGGCAAGAGATAACTAATAGAATCCTGATATAGAATCTGTTGTCATGGAAAGATCATAAAGTTTTGGTGGTGTTTTAAAAGAAAATTTTGAATCATATTTGCACAGTTGTTAAAATTTCCTTTAGCACTCGAAAAATTAGCTACATAAATGGCTGAATTATTTTAATACAAAAGTAATTAATCGATGAAAATAAAGGAATACATTCGTCATCGGATAAATTATTACGTACAGTCAAAGCAAAGAAAAGCATGTAATTACCTTAGAAATGTTAAATTGTATATGTTATTAGGTATAATATTATAAAAGGTAGACATAATTAAACTCTAAATAGGTAAAGATAAAATGCCAAAATAAATTATAGTACCATTATTTCGCATGAAGGTGGAAATGAGTCATTTAGATTAATGAGAAAAGGTAATACATGGAAAACATGAAAAGAAATGAGTCATAAGATTGTATTTAAAACGAAAGCATATTCCAGATGTATTAGTAGTTTGGCAAAGACAAATGGTTACAGACTTTGACGAAATATAAACGTAACAACGTTATTTTCAGATAATATATGTGGACACTTGTTTTAAGGCTTGATCACGAATATATTATGGACAAGGGGAATTAATAGACTCTTCAAATGCAGTGGATTCAAACTGTGTGATGTAGTTTCTAACCTGCACATGGCCACGTAAAATACAAACAATGTAATACTGTATATTTTGATTTAGTCGATATATCCCTTTATCTATTAGTCTACCGCTGTCCTATGGACAGAATTACGCCATCCAAAGTTCCCATCATCTGGTTACAATGAATTTATTTCTTCAGCAGATTTATCTCCAGTATTTAAATGGTCCAGTGCATACATAGGACTGTCATCTTGCCAGTGCCTTTCTGGATGACCTGGGGCTGCGTGTTTCGTGCATACGGTGACTCGTTTAGCCTTGTTTGTTTTACAAGATTTCCGAACATGTTCTTTGCACAACACTAGAACCTTCCCGGTGCCACTTTTGGCCGATCTGGTCTACTTCGTTTAGCGTCTACTGAGCAACTTCTTTTTATTATTATTATTATTATTATTATTATTATTAGTAGTAGTAGTAGTAGTAGTAGTAGTAGTAGTAGTAGTAGTAGTAGTAGTAGTAGTAGTAGTAGTAAGTTATATTGAAACGTATCGTGTATTTTGTTTGATCTACTTTGTATGCAGGTAGCGTTAGGCACAAAAGGAGTTACTCTAGGCCTACACATGTAGGGTATTTTGGTCAACGGTAGACTCGATCCGTCAAACTTTGGCACACACTTGCAAAGATTCCCCAGTCTGAGCAATTTCAGACAGAAACTAGTAATATGTACATGTGGTGGTTATCCACACTTAGTATTTTGCATAGGACTAGAGTTTTATTGAAAAAAGAATTTACATGGTTTTCCTCATTGTTATATTGACTATTCAATGAAGACCTTTTATACTTAGGTGTTAGTAGTGATACATCATCGGTATTGTATTCCCTTTACTTTCGTGTATGATTGAAACAGCAGTGTACTAACGGGGTAGGGGGTGGAGGCATACGGGGCGGTTGCCCGATGACCCAAGGTCTTGGGGTGCCAAAACCACGTCCCCAGAGGTCCTGTAATTTTACTGACAGCTGCATCGCTTGGCGCTCATCTGGTAGAGATTTGTGTTAGGACTGGTTGAACTGATGTCAGGATAATGTGTACGGGGTGGGACATCATGCTACATCACGATAAATTATCAAACAGCAGACATCGTAGCTATATAACTGAAAAATTGTTAAAGCTGCGTTAAAATCGCGTGCACACACGCACATATCTAATACTTGAATGGGTATATGAACTGGCGGTCTGAGGTTTGTAGAAACAGAATAACAGTTGTAACTTTCTAAGAAATGAGTTGACCATATTCTGGTTCATGAGCGTTCTGATGTAATCCCATCGCTGAATAGATAAATCTGAGATACGGAAATAGCACATAATTAATTTTTTATCTTCCTAAAATATATACTCTAGCAAAATCTCATATTAATACATAGGTCATAAGGCAAATACTAAATATGATTAGTCGTTTATCTTTCGTATGCATATCTTAAATATTAACTTTATTTCCGTCGACTAACGTGTTGACCGACCTTGACACACCTGTGCAAGAGTCCTTTTACCGTTTTCTGATTTAATCATAATTAGATCAATTAACTCTCTCTCTATTTGTGTAGTTCAGTTATTATCCACCTCGTTCCGTCACAAAGAGGCTTTTAAAAATGGCGATGTCCCTGTGAAACGCGACTGTTTTTTTTTATGAAAGGCGTAAATAAAAGATATCATCAATCAGTCAGATCAAGGACGCTGTTTTCATTCGTTAAACATAAATCATTGACACAGATAAACTAAAAGCCAAATAGATTACCCGAATTATGAAAACATATATTTGTTCATATTGAAAAATAAAACGATACGGCATAATCTATCTGCATTGTATAGTTTCTGTCAGATTTGTTGTACTTGATTTACGCCCTGTGGATCATTCTTCGTTTGAGTTGTTAACAATGTACATTTCATCTGTAAATTTTAAATAATATTTTAACCTTGTCAAGTCTTCCAATTTGGGCATTTCTGCTTAGATGACACAGATTTTGTTAAATACAGACATTACATTATTTAGCATTCTATACAAGACCTATGATAAAACATTAATTCCATAATTTACGACCAAGAAGGAACCATATACGTTAATACAGATTGTTATGTATGACATACAGGTAAATTGGACAAGTATCCTTGCACAATAAACTGACGTTTGGAATTTTTAATTCTGCAGTGAACAAAGGTTACTTTCCTAACCGTGCATACAGGTCAGTCATGATCGCGACTGAGGTTTGCTGCAATGCCCTTTTATATATTTCTGCCTGAACACTTTCTATATGTGCGTTTCAGGTTTCATTTATACTTGTTATTTCTTGAGTTACTTTCTGAAATATCCACATACTCAGTTTCCAGCAGTTTCAGTGTATGTTGTAATCGTAATTTATCCATATTACGTTTTCTACAGGTCAAGAGCGAAAGATAATTGTGAATACATTTTCATATGCTTACAAAATTATATACAGTTCAAGTTAAGATGCGTTTCTTTTTTCATCAATACATATTTTGGTAGAAACGTGCAATTTAGCTAGATGATCTGTATTTTTTTTTTTAATTTTTAGAAGAAGCGGTCCTAATTGATTTAAAGTCTGTAAAAATTAACTTAAGTTAGCCGTTACTGACGCATATGCGCAAAGTTGATCATGCAATGTCAATGTGTTGTAAACAAGAGACGGTCGGTGTTTGATCAGAAATATTCATGCGCTTCTAATTTGCCATCTTGTATGGTAGAACAATAGAACAATCAGTGCCAGACTAAGCTAGTGTGGGTCCTGTAGTATATGTTATCAAGGGGCCCTAAATTAAAAATACCCGACATAAATATTAAAACACATTAGCTTTTAACTTGCATAAAGTGATTGTATTTTGTCACTTGCTGTACAGCCACTTGCTGGGCCCTGATATGCGAAAGAACGTCGTCCATATTACTTCGTTTTTATAGTGGGAACAATGAGTATACGATGGTCAGAAGAGGAACGTAAGTAGCTTGCTGGTAAGTACACATGGGTGAGGCCAGAGAGGTATGTTGGACTGTTGTCTGTCAATGAAACATGGCACAGAGAACAAAGTTTGTGTTGGATTCTGTATCGAATGGATAGCCAGTGTAGGGTGCAGAACAGATGGGAGGTGTGCTCTGATCGTGGTCCCAGCAGCTGTGTCCTGAACTTTTTGAAGTTTCTGGAGTAGATATTGAGACGAATCAGACAGAATTGAGTTACAATAGTCCAGTCTTACTAGTGAATATATACGTGTTTTAGTGGCACCAACTGAAATATATTTGCGAATGGAGGTGATTAATGTAGCATTTATTAATGCCTCATCACCTTAAATTCGCACAGACAGCACTGTGACAGTTGTGTTTTAATTTATTTCAATGAGGTAATTTTCACCCAAACTTTAAGGCAATCTAATTTAAAATGCATTCGAATTCGCTTCACAAAGGTAGGATACTCTTGCTTACGGTAAAGTTGAAAGTAATGAATATACTTTAAATTTTAAAAAAATGAAATAAACCATTGAGCAGTGTCATATCTGGACACTATCATCTTAAGAATATGAGATAACCCTACTGTATGGTTGTATTATATTCAGACGAAAGCAACTGCTTCAAAAACTTTCACCGTTCTGGTGGCATATTGGTTAAAGCATCTGCCTTGGATGAGGAAGGTCGCGATTTCGAATTTCAATTGTTTCCTGAGGTGGGGACAAAACTTTACGTTTTTGTTGGTTTTCATATATAGGCTACAGTGATTTTACAGCATACGCTAATTCCGCCCCGTCCCCCCCCCCCCTTTAATAACGTCCCTGTTAATATGACTAAAGAATTGTTAAAGCTGCGTAAAACATAAATCCAAATCACACACACACACACACACACACACACACACACACAAACACCGTTTATAAGGAAACATCTAATTCCGCATTTTATTTAGTGTAAATCAAAGAACTGGGTCTTCAAACATAAAGTTCGTTTTGATAGTTCAATCGGTTTGTAAAATATCTTATCCATTTTCCAAGCGATAAGTTGTTATATTCTTAAACAAAAACACAGCGACCCTTTTTTGGTGAAACTGAAACATAAACAATGCATACAGTTCAAAATTGCTTTCCGTACACTTTCTTCATTAAAGAAGCAAATAATTTTATGTTAATTTAAGGCCATTGATATTGGAAATGAACACAATTCAGTGTCTCATGAGTTATTTATACTTGTTTTTAAACCGCGTTAGAGATAACATATGGTATAACGGTAATTCAAACTATAATAATAATAATGAGCACTTTGTATAGCGTCTAATCTTTAGAAGCTCTTAGCGCTTTACAATATCTATAATGATATGACTACACTAAACAGAAACAGAAAACAAAACCATAACATTGGAAAACATAAAATCATGCAGAAAACATATAAGATACAAAACATTAATAGGTCTCTAAAAGTTTGTTCTTGTAGTCTAAAAAGTTGAGTTTTAAGAGCACCCTTAAAAGGGTCCACTGTGTCTTTGTGTCTAATTTCAATGGGCATCTCGTTCCACATCGCCAGGCCCTGGTATGCAAAAGAACGTTGTCCAGATGACTTCGTTTTCATAGTGGGAACAATGAGTATACGATTATCAGAATAGGAGCGTAAGGATCTTGCTGGTGTAGACACATGGGTGAGGCCAGATAGGTATGTTGGACTGGAGTCTGTCAGTGAAACTTAGCACAGAGACCAAATTTTGTGTTTGATTCTGTATCGAATGGATAGCCTGTGTAGGGTAAAGATCAGTGGTGAGGTGTACTCTGGTCGAAGTACTCTAAAGATGATCCGAGCAGCTGTGTTTTGAACATTTTGAAGTTTCTGGAGTAGTTATTGAGACGAACCAGACATAACTGAGTTACATTAGCCCAGTCTTGAAAGTACTAATGAACACACACGTGTTTTCGTGGCATCAACTAAAAGATATTTGCAAATGGAACTGATGCGTCTCAGCTCAAGATATGCTGCCTTGCATATTCATGACATATTTGTGCAATGTGAGAGTACTGTCTAGAGTGACACCTAGGTTTCGTACTGACTGTGTAAATTTAATGTTGGGGGTGTTACTGATATTTATTGTCTGAGGTAAAGGATGTGAATGAGAAAGTCTTTGTGTTGTGATCAGAATGGCCTCAGTTTTATCATCAAAATCTGCTGCAGCTTGTTACATGTCATCCATGATTTAACATCAGAAATTCACTTCTCTACTCTTGGATGGTAGCATCAACTTCAGTTGGGTGGCTAGACTTGTATATTTGGGTGTCATCAGCGTACAATTTGTGAGACACTGGGTGATGATCTATGACACTTGAGAGCGGATGAGTGTATAGAATTAAGAGAACAGGTCCAGGAACAGACCCTTGAGGAACACCACAACATAGATCAACTGGGCTGAAATGTATTCTATTTGCAGTTACAATTTGTGTCCTGTTCACCACGTAGGAATTGAACTACTGCACGTCTATAACCTGAATGTCAAATACATGCTGGAGACGGTGAAGTAATATTTCATGGTCTATTGTGTCAAATGCTGCAAGTCAACGAGGGTGAGACTTAATCTTTCCACTATCCAAAGCAGAGAGAATGTCATTAAATAAAAGTATTTTCAGTACTGTGGCAAGGGCGATATGCAGACTGTACATTGCTAAAACGACTGAATTTAAATGAGATACAAGTTGGGTTAGAACATCTTTTTCTAAGATTTTTTTATAGGAATGGGAGATTAGAAACTGGGCGGTAGTTCTTTAAATCGTTAAGGTTAAGTGTTGGTTTCTTCAGCAGAGGCTTTATGATTGTAGTTTTGAAAAATGATGGGAATTCCCCTGATGTGAGAGAGAGAGAGAGAGAGAGAGAGAGAGAGAGAGAGAGAGAGAGAGAGAGAGAGAGAGAGAGAGAGAGAGAGAGAGAGAGAGAGAGAGAGAGATTAAAAACAGTCAGTGAAGGCAATATTGGGTCTAAGCACACAAGCAGCAGTGATGTAGGAATTGGATCAAGTTCACAAGACTATGGTGCACTCTTCGTCACGATTGTCCGTACTAAATCAATAGACAGGCTCAGTTACTCCTAATGGTTGTCGCTGAAATTCTGTATAATAACTGTATGGTGACGAGTCAATTGAAATTGTTTTGTCAAGCGAAACTCTAATGGTTTGTACTTTGTCACGGAAGAAATTTGCAAATAGGCCCGGAAGTTCTACTGGAGAGAAGGTAGTTGGAAGTGGTGTACATTGTTCCTTGACATTAGTTTGTTGCTTAATTCGAAGAGCTCTTTGCAGCTTGAACTCTCCGTGATTTTAGTACTGTAGTGGGATAATTTGGCTAAATGGACTATGTTTGTGACGTTCTTCTTAGCGGCTTCATATATTTATGAATAGTGGGTCTGGTGGAAAGCCAAAGTCTCTCTGCTTTTCGGCGATGTCTTTTAGCAGTGCGATGCTGGTCCCTAACACTGCTATACCATGGAAAACACTTTTTTTTAAATATTGATACTCTGCATTTGGTGGCTGGGGCGTTTTTCAAGCAATGAACGCAGGCAGTTATCGAGTTGTTCTGCTTTAGGATGTAAATTAGTTGTTAGGTTTTCTTGGATATCGTGCATTAATTTGGTTCTATTTATCATACAGAGGTTTCACTTAGTAGCAAATAAAGGTGGAGGGTTAGGGACTGATACGTCAAGATGGCATAATAATGCAGAGGTGATCTGATGCAAGTTCGTGGGATACAGGGGTGGATTGCAGAATATTATCATCAGGTCTATGAAAAATCCAGTCTAAAATGTGACCAAGGTTATGGGTGGGTTTTGGTAAACTGACTGTTTACGGTTGAAAACATGAATAGAATGTAGGAGTTTTGACGTGTATGGGTTTCCAGGACAGTCAAAGGGAATGTTGAAATCTCCAAAAATAATTAGGTCGCCTCCAAAAGAATAATACCCAATTGATTGTCCTATTGATATTACCCCTTCCTTTTCTCTGTCTTTGTATGTCTGTCTGTCTCTTTCTCTCTCTCTCTCTCTCTCATTAATTGGCATGTCTTTAATATTCAAACAAATATTGCTACTTATTTCAGCAGTTATAAGAAAAATGCATGAAACATTGTAGATAGAAGAACCCAACTTATTATTCAATTTTTTTTCTTCAAGTTTACATTTTAAATGTTAATTTCATTGCACTCTAGATAAAAAACTTAAGCAATTGAGCATAATGAATTTACTGCTGCTTACTCTATTAACAAATCAACAATCTGCACTATGTGGCAAACCACCGTAACCCTATCCAATCGTGCATTTCATTTATGGAAAGGAAAACTTAGGTAGCTAAATTACGTCACACATAATATCTATTTCATTCTTACTTGCCTTGCACCTTACGACTACTAAGCTTTTTCAAAATAAAAAATATACAATTTTACCCCACCCCACCCCCATGTTGGTTCCTATACTCTTGTAATCATTTGCGTATAGCAATATGACTAATCCATTTCAAGTGGAAGAAGGAGCATGTAAATCAACACAAGGCGAACATGTTGATAGCAGTTCCTTGTTAGCGTATCCTTTCAGGTGCTTATCTGTAAAGTATTTTTGTTGGAGTTTATGTACAATTTCAAGGGCTTGAATATGATGATTTTTTTATATACGTGATGTACAATAACGAGTGTTCATATTTTTGATACGTGATGTACCATGACAAGTTTTTAAATTTTTTATACGTGATGTATCATAGTAAGTTTTCAAATTATATTATCTGAATGCATGATTCAATATGTAATTTAATAATCCACGAATATCTTTAAATACGGAATTATATGCTTTTGATTAATTGTTTGTATGTATTGATGTTGACATATGTATTTCTTAAAAATGAATAGGTCGTTACAGTGACAGTCAATACTTGTGTTCTTGTGCTACGTAAGAAAGAGGCAAGAATGCTTAAACTATATATTTTTTTCTCTCGGAAACATATGCAGTATTTGGGCAATATGGTATAACATGATATAGACGCTATCTGCTACTCTTGAGTGACATAAATTTCAATATTGAAGAGGGAAACAATTTATTGATGCGAAAGGCAATGCCTAGGGGTGACACCAAAAAAATCTTTCTTTACTTTGTACAATGTTCCTTTATTTCTACTAAAAAATAAAACCGTCGATTTTCTTTATAATATATACATTTATGGCAAAAACCGTCAATTTACATATAATTTTTATTCTGTGTCAGAGCGAATGCAGGCTGCATTACTACAACGATAAAAGTGATGAAATTTTACAATAATTCTATGACAGCTATTTAAAACAAATTTGGTTTACCGGTACACATACATTGCTTCAAATTTTGAGGGTTTTTCCTCTTTAATTTAAAGGCTGTTTTCAAATGAAAAAGAAATGACTTTTTAATTGTTATTAATATATTTCTAGCGCAGATTGCTGCAGCAAACAATGTTGACGCATGGTGATGTAGAAACGTTACAGAGCTGTTGCATCCGAAAGTTTTTAACGCGTTCCATCTTTAAACAAACGATTTTAATGATTTTGAGTTCACTTGTATCGGTGTTGGTTCTGTATTTTATTGGCTATAACAAGATTTCTGTCTAGCTCGGTAACAGAGAACGCACACAAATTTCGATTTTTCGATTGCCACTTAACGTCGATTTCTCTGTCGGTTTTAACCATTTTTATAATTGGAGAGAGAGAGAGAGAGAGAGAGAGAGAGAGAGAGAGAGAGAAGACACGTTACTAAAACAAACAAATTTATTTCTATATTATCAACAGTTTTTAGAAAATATTTGTCTTCTTGCTGTAGAGTGTAAAACATATACGATACTGCTTGGATTACACATAATATTGAAATGAAATAGTTTATGTAAGTTCTTTTGCTAATAAATCACAAATGTAAAGTTAAAAATTTAATCAAAGTTTTTTTTTGTTTTGAGGGTTTTTTTTCTTCATATTTTGATGTCGCACCTTTGTTGGTTAAATCAACATATATTAGACAGATCCAGGTTGATATACGTTATGATCTGTTCATCCTGAGAGAGAGAGAGAGAGAGAGAGAGAGAGAGAGAGAGAGAGAGAGAGAGAGAGAGAGAGAGAGAGAGAGAGAGAGAGAGAGAGAGAGAGAGAGAGAGAGAGGTGAAATGACATGTCTAAATATTAAATAGAGATCTTAATAGCACACATAAGGGCAAATATATTTTGTGAAGGGAAAAAAGGTATTTATTAAATATATATATATGAAATATATATCACCACTGTGGCTATGACAGTGGTATAGCTGTTGTGTTGATGTCAATTTTCTCCCACGGATATATTTAAAAATCTCATTATAAAACATATAAGAAAAATAACATGTTAGAAGTAAAATCGAAATAATAAAAATATGTTACATATTTTCGTTCTCACTCTTACAGAAGTATATTTTTCATTATTTGATATTTTTTTTAAAAACAAATCATACGTAACAGTTGTTTAATGAATTAAATTAACATTAAAAGATATCAAAGTAGTATATTTTGAATACTTTTGTTTATTTTTACATATATTTTTCAGTTTCATTTTCTTTCTTTTTTTCTTCAAGCCGTCAGCAGGAAGTACTTTCTACATACGTTTGGGCAAACAAACATGTACTTGCCATCAATTATTTCCATATTCAGTTGACCACAAAAAAATCTTTATTAATCGAAGTTTTGTCTAGTTTTCGGGAAAGGAATAAATCTAATTCCTCTATTTAGAAGATCTGAGTATCGACTGTCAGATTTACGAGGTTCCAACTGACTTTGTTTCAACCCTTTTCGATGGAGAAATCATCAAATTTGTAAATACTTATCATAATCAATTCATTATTGCCAGAAACAGCTTTTCGGAGGAAAATGGCCGACGAAAGCAATGCCTGGAGGTGTGTCTAATTTACGTTCGCTGATTGGTTATTTGATCAGCATGATTGACAAATGGCGATAGGTCAAATACACAGCAGTGGTTGAAATTTCAATATCATGTGTCGAGAATCCCTAATTCAGACGTTGTATGCAACTGTTTGTAAGTTCCATTTCATATGTTGAGTATTTTGATTTCATCTATTGAATTTCACAGCGAAAAGCATTATCCTTCTTGACAAATAACGTGACCCGTTCACGAGAGCGACCTCTAGCGAAGACATTCATAGTAATTTTCGACCAATGAATGATAACTTTCAAACTGTAAATCATGAAATGAAATGGCGCCTCATAACTAAACACAAGATATTATTTTGAATTGTTAAAGTGGACATTGTGCCATGTTACTTTTAACACCAACACATCATTTCACCCAATAAAAAGATCAATTTTGACAAGCACAATAAAATGTCTAATCACCACTCTCTAATTCAACATATACAGTTTAAAAACTCAACATACGAAATGGAACTTTCTGCACAATCAATGTGATTCAA
This sequence comes from Unio pictorum, assembly GCA_030141615.1. Taxonomy (NCBI): domain Eukaryota; kingdom Metazoa; phylum Mollusca; class Bivalvia; order Unionida; family Unionidae; genus Unio; species Unio pictorum. The sequence goes on from JARLTB010000044.1 coordinate 21,440,397, forward strand.
CATGGCAAATTTAAAGTCTTGATATATGACATTAAAATTTCAACAAATGCTGTGTAATTCAGAATATACAATCTTAACATTTGACATTGTATAGCGAATCTTCAACCAGCATTGTGTAATTCAACAGATGAAATCTAAATACTCAACACATTAAATGGAACTTTCAACATAAACTATTCGAACAAATACGTAAATTATGAATTTTCGACGTATGATATTGAAATTTCAACGTGTAATTCAAACGACACAATCTTAAACATCGACATAGAAAATATACCTTTCAATCGCTCCTGTTTAATTCAACAGATATGATCTAAAATCTCGACCTAGAAAAAAGAACTTTAAATACAAGCATTTTGGATACAACACGTGAAACTGAAATTCTGGAATATGATATTAAGATTTAAACGACAACGTTCTGTTTGGACCAGCTTTTGGCCGCTACTGTGCCTCATACCAAACAACGTCTTTAATACAATTAGGCATTCAGCTAAACGAAAAGCTTTCAGAAACAGATTATTTGGATGTATTCAGAAGAAACCTCAGAAATGCATTTCCTAACCCCATTTCAGGCAAAAAGGACAAGAATCCCAGGGGATTAATGAGTTAAGACATAGCGAGGCGCTACTACTTGGTCACGTGATGACGAAACACCACATGGACGAAAGGATTGGTGAGGTGATTTTTTTCTCTCAACGTAGTAAAAAAAAGTACAATATGTTGTAATGGCAACGGTCTTCATGGGGATCTAATGATTGATATGCAATTCATACTGTTAATCTTCATTTAATCATTTAATATTACCCAAAATAGTTTTAACACATTTTAAATTAAACTTACTGTCGATTAAATCAACTATATCAGCGTTTGTCTAGCTGTTTGGTGAAATAATGTTACAATATTTCAAATACATTGTTAGGGTCTCGTCCTGTATAAAAGTACACTTAAAAAAACTGTACAATTACCAATTATGTATTCATCCAAAGAGAAATGCAGCGATGTATCTATAATACATGTGTCCGCGTGTGTTTGTGACATGTAGTATGGAACTTTTTGACAGCCCAAGTGCCCTTTTCAAGTGTTTACAACCCAGCTGCCTTTTATAAGTGTTGACAGCCCAAGTGCCCTTTTCAAGTGTTTACAACCCAGCTGCCTTTTATAAGTGTCGACAGCCCAAGTGCCCTTTTCAAGTGTTTACAACCCAGCTGCCTTTTTTAAGTGTTGACAGCCCAAGTGCCCTTTTCAAGTGTTTACAACCCAGCTGCCTTTTATAAGTGTTGACAGCCCAAGTGCCCTTTTGAAGTGTTTACAACCCAGCTGCCTTTTATAAGTGTTGACAGCCCAAGTGCCCTTTTCAAGTGTTTACAACCCAGCTGCCTTTTATAAGTGTCGACAGCCCAAGTGCCCTTTTCAAGTGTTTACAACCCAGCTGCCTTTTTTAAGTTTTGACAGCCCAAGTGCCCTTTTCAAGTGTTTACAACCCAGCTGCCTTTTATAAGTGTTGACAGCCCAAGCGCCCTTTTCAAGTGTTTACAACCCAGCTGTCTTTTATAAGTGTTGACAGCCCAAGTGCCCTTTTCAAGTGTTTACAACCCAGCTGCCTTTTATAAGTGTTGACAGCCCAAGTGCCCTTTTCAAGTGTTTACAACCCAGCTGCCTTTTATAAGTGTTGACAGCCCAGCTGCCTTTTTCAAGCGATTGCAGCACAGATGCATGTTTCGACTACAAATGCAAAGCCACCTTAGATGACGCTGATACAAAATATCTTGACAACATTATATGCGATTAGCATGTATGTTTATAAACAATGCCGTGACAACGTTAATTAATGATTTTTCTCATACTATTAACATTTTTCGTTGAGCACGACTTCCATGTCCTGTTCATTTTAGGTTCCAGATCTTGAAATACAGCTGGAATCTTTTTCACGCCAACACAATACATTCTCTTTCTGTATTCCTTCAGTGCTACATATTTCAAAATCGTCGATGGAATGATCTCTTTTTATTTAAAAATCATCGACACCAATTAATTTTTGTTTATCGCAGGGATCGTACAGATGACAGATGAATTTGGTTCTTTCTTTTGTTTTCCTTCTGTATCCAGACCTCTGCACGAATCTTTCATACACTTTATACCACAGCGACTAAATTCTGCCTTGATTGTTGTTTTTCATCTCCACGTGTACGAATATGGCATGTAAGTTAATTTTTCTTTAAACAAGCACATAACGATGGCTTTGGGAACATTTTTTTAAAAAAGTTTATTTGCCGTAAGCAAATTTTTCACATTGGGCGTATGTTATTACGGAAATAAAATATGCATAGATTAATATTGGCCACTTTATTTTTTCAGAAATATTCAATGCCATCTTAAGCCTTAAAACTGTCCTTTTATTTTAAAAAAAATGTTTTACTTTATTTGAACGGATTATCGATTGCACCAGAAATATTGAAAGGAGAGACATTAACACGCTCTAATCTCAACGTGTGCACAGGTGTTATTATAATCAAATACACATTTATAACGGTCAGAGAAGAGAAGAAATATCAGAAATGTAACTTGTGTTGATAGAACGTCGATAAAAATTGTCGTTTATCATTTTACACGTGATTTTGCGACTTGGAAACCAAGGTGGCCTATGATCGCTAAGAGAAAGGTAGACATCGATTTAGAGGTGTTCGTAAAAAGTGCCGTTAAAGCCGAGTAACCAGTCAATGAACCAAAATCGTTGGTAAAAGTGGTGAAGCTCTATGTATCTTAGAAAAAAGTTCCGCCTAATTAAAATAGCTGCATTTTTTTAACCTCTTGAAATGGCTCATTATGCCTGAAATTGTATACTAACATGATTGCACACTCTCTAATACAGTGTGGGTTTTACTAGTCGTCAAGATATGTAGAGGATAGGCCTGCTAGTGAACTTTATCCAGGCTTTTTCTGTCAAGCCTTGTATTGTTTACTCAGTCGACTGATCGATAGCCAGATCTTTGGCCTGGGAACAGATCCAAAGAGTTCAAACTAATCACTCATTTTCCTTAACTCACTACTTATCACGCAATAGATAACCGCATAATATTTAAAGTTTCAATTATTGGTTTAAAGAGTATGTATGCATGCATGTATGTATGTATGTATGTATGTATGTATGTATGTATGTATGTATGTATGTATGTATGTATGTATGTATGTATGTATGTATGTATGTATGTATGTATGTATGTATGTATGTATGTATGTATGTACGTACGTGTGTGTGTGTGTGTGTGTGTGTGTGTGTGTGTGTGTGTGTGTTTATGCATGCATGTATGTATGATTTTTTTTATTTTCTCTTCAGATTTAATTCAGTTAATTCTTCGTAAATACGTAAAAGTTTGGAACATAGATTGTAATTAAAGGACTTACAGTACACTACATATCAACAAAAGTAATGAAAACGCAATATCTAAACACATGAGTGAAAAAACTCATTGCATACGAGTTTTATACGCAACATAGATTAAGAGAGGAAAATAAAGGAATTGGAATTATTTACATTCATCTGAAACGATTTAAATAGATTATTATGTTCTCTCTCACTTAGAAAACATGTGAGTTATTTATTAGATAGAAATGAAATGAAAACAACAAAATATGTCCCATCCTGTCTGCTTAATATTTTCAGATATGAAATATGAAGACAGCTATATCAGTGCGGGAAGATAATATATTTTTATATAAAAAAAAACACAACAAAACCCCCAAACAAACAAAGCTGATCTCAAAGTTGTGACTGGATAAGTATAATAAACACAGTGTTTCTATATTCAGCGTCACAATTTTCCACAAAAGCAATAAAACCTGCCGATGATACGCATATTTTGAACTTGATTTTGTCTTCATGAACTTAGACTTCACCGTTTTGTATTCTATTTCTAGAAAATAAGAGAATTCAGACATTTTACCTAATGCGTCATGATTTATTCAAAGAAAAATCCAGGAGTGCATTCTTTGGCGTGAATCAAGTTTATTTAAGTTTTAAGTACGTATCGAAACCCCAGGATGATTACCACATGGTTTAAATACGAAACTAAGTGCTCAGAGCGAATACCCCGTGTAAGAAAGCAACAGGGTTTATAAAATGATTGACATGATATCTTTTAAAACATGTAGCCGATTAGTTTTGTCTTCAATTTGTCGCCTAGAGACAGGCAAAAACTTAAAAATCTCATATTAGTGTAGTTATAAATCTCCATATATATATATATATATATATATATATATATATATATATATATATATATATATATATATATGAAGTAACAGGCACATTTTGGTCAGCACATATATAAAGCAAAATAACGAATTTTGGACATTTTTTAATTGCAGTTTTCTATTTTCACGAGCTTGATTTTAGCGGGTGCGGAAATCATTCTGAAAAATTACTATAAAACCATAAGCTAGAATATATATATATATATATATATATATATATATATATATATATATATATATATATATATATATATATATATATATATATATAGTTTTAATTCGGGTCCAAGAGATGAAAAAAGCCCGGGTATTGGGCAGATTTCCTGCACAAAGGCAGAACTGCATAAGAACGACACTCGTATGAAGAAGTGAAATATAGTGAAAACAAGTTAGCGTCACTTAATCACAAGTGTTTTAATTTTTGTAACGCAGTATAAGAAAGTTAATGGTAGAAATTCAGTGAAAATCCCAAAACCGTAGTATTATGATTGTCAGGCAGACACATACATTGTATTTGAGCCAAGTATCAGAATTATTTTAACTGTGTAATTCACGATCATCTTACAAACATAGGTTGTATTCATTTATAAAAACAAGAATAGTTATAAATGAAGATGTAAATTACTACCTTTGAAGAAATATGCCATGTAAAATAAGTATAACACGTTTAGGGCATACGTATGGATGATAACCTTTCTATGCGGAAAACAAATTTGAAATATATCAACAAATTTGTTTTAAAGCACACATCTTTAAATCTTGAGATGTTTACAATGCACACTTAGAAAAAGAAGCAATCAAATAATTTATAATATTATAACATAATTTAAAAAGTATTTTAGAATTTAAAGTGAGAAGACCACTGTGTTGTAAAAACAGTAAATCAATAAATGCTATATATATATATATATATATATATATATATATATATATATATATATATATATATATATATATATATATATATATAATGCACAAAAATAAGGAAAGAAATCAATAACATGTTGTGATACATTAAATCATTCAATAAACAAAAATTAATTCTTTAGAAATGCAATGATAATATTTTCGGAAAAGACATTTGGCGCTGCTTACCTGAATTTAATATCCTCTTTCTGGATTGTAATGAGAGCAGAAAACTGGAAAACTGGCACAAAATGGAATTTTGCTGAACACAACAAATCTTTAAGTTTGTATGTAGCTTGGGACAATAACCTGAATACAAATCTGGTATACCTTTAAATTTGTATATCCTCTTAAATGCTCACTTGCATGACGTCTTTAACTGGTCTCGTTCCGCGACGGTTATTACATGTTCCGTCCAATTCGATCTTCAGTTTGATCGTTAAGGACTCAGAAAGCTCTTCAATACCATTTGAGTCTATTTGTAAAACTTTGTCAATTACCGTCAATTGCATAAATGCCCACTTTTAGCATAATTAAAAAAATCCCCCAGAACATATATAATGTTTCCGTGCTATTGAAAGGTCGCATTCAGAATGATTACCTATTTTATTCCATTCAGCATCTTTGATGTGTATATGCGGTAGCTTACATTTGTACAATATCGAGATATTTTGTTCCTTCGGTTTCTTCGGTGCCTTCTTGCTAGGTAAATACGGTATAGGCTTCAACAACGCTCTCTCTCTTTGGCGAATAAATAAAAGTAAAGTCGTATCAAGGCCGTTCAGGCACTTCAAACAGGAGAGATCGTCGATAAATGAACTGACGATTACATGACGTAAATGTAGTCCACAGCACTAATGATTCCCTCTCTGGGATAAGCAAACACAATTAAAAAGGCCACACTTAGTTCTTGTTCAATCGCAAACAATTTCCATAAGAATATTACATATTTAAAAAGTACCTGGCTTGAATTCAAAACATGTCTGTTAAAATCGTAGCCATATCCAAGCGCAGGATTGAATTGTCTTTCTTTTTAATAAGGTCACAGACCATAGTTGAATAGGATTTTTTTTTCTATTTGCACCAAATGAAATTATTTACTTAATAACACGTCTGCGGTGTGACAAATGAAAATATTCAATTAACGTCGTCGAAATTGTGTACGTGTGTTTAAATCATGTATTTAATTTAGAGGTTTCGGAAAGTTACTTTTAGTGCCTAGTGTCAAGACACGAAGGCCAAGAGATCAGAGTGGGCAAGACCTTACTCATCTGGCTTAAGCTTCAAATTACTTTATAGGAATACATTTCTCTGGGAGTTGGCTGGGGGACTAAATACATCAGTGCTCTCCATCCTACTGCCCGCGGTTTGTTTTTTAAATGGCCGGCCTAAGCTCGAGCAAATTTTTCAACTTTTTTGTGTATTTATGTAAAAAAAAGTCTATTGCCATCTTTCAAAGTATATCTTCTTAACCAGGTACAAAATTGTGAATTTTTTTTTTATATTTTATAGTCGTTGCTTTTGATTTTTCTGTTGCGGCCCAGGGCTTCAAGAATTTTTTCAGTGACCCATTGTATCAAAATAGCTGGGGAGTACTGAAAATATATAATAAATAATAATATATAATGTTGGTAAGATTGTGAGGACTGATTCCACAAAATGGATTTAAACATCTGAAATAATAGTATATGTTCTTTTTTCAGATACAATATTCCAGAACCATTTGCTTTTGTTTTGTTTAAATTCTATAATTTTCTTTCCTTTCAGTATCTTAAAATATATATAGCTCTCCGGATATGTTACACCAAAGACTTATAATAGGTACTAACAGCTGCCATGCTTGGTACTCAGCATTAAGAGGTTAGTGTTAGGACTGGTCGGCCCGGTGTCAGGATCATGTTACTGGGTGGGACATCATACTACATGTCTGCGGCATGATGCCCTAGTGATAGACATCACTATAAACTGCCACAGCGCAGACATCGTATGGATAAGAATGAAAAATTAATAAAGTTACGTTAACAATCCAAATCACACACACACACACACACACACACACACACACATACTAAGATATATATATATATATATATATATATATATATATATATATATATATATATATATATATATATATATCTTAAGCAGTGAATTACTTGATTTTATAAAATTAAAATAATATTGATATTTCACTTTAGTGAAATAAATAATATTTTTCCACTACAGGCACTTGTTGTTTGGTCAGAACATACTTCCCTTTCACTTTCTGTCAGTGAATTACTTGTGGTTGTTGTCTTATTTCATCACGAAGACGCATGACGCTGGGTGGTGAAAACCGAAAGGATGCCACAAAGCCGACTACCCTTTTGTCTACCAGGAGAATCAACATCGGCACATGGAATGTTAGGACCATGTACGAGCCAGGAAAGACGGCGCAGGTAGCAGCCGAGATGAGGAGCAACAACCTGGCCGTGTTAGGCATCAGCGAGACACGGTGGACCCAAGCTGGACAATCACGACTGATGACAGGAGAGCTGTTGCTGTACTCCGGGCATGAAGAGAGCGACGCACCCCACACGCAGGGAGTAGGCTTCATGCTGTCCAAGCAGGCACAGAGGGCACTGATTGGATGGGAGGCGCACGGCCCCAGGATCATCACGGCATCCTTCCGAACTAAGAAGAGGAAGATCAAGATGAACATCGTCCAGTGCTATGCCCCAACGAACGACAGTGAAGAGGAGGACAAAGACCAGTTTTACAGCAGACTGCAGAAGATCCTCGAGACCTATCCGGACAAGGACGTCACCATCCTCATGGGAGATGTCAACGCCAAGATTGGGTCTGACAACACTGGATACGAACCAGTCATGGGCACCCACGCCCTGGGAGAGATGAATGAGAATGGAGAGAGATTTGCAGACCTGTGTGCACTCAACAGCCTGGTCATTGGAGGCAGCATCTTTCCTTACAAGCGGATCCACAAGAATACATGGGTATCGCCAGACAGCGCGACAGAGAACCAGATCGACCACGTTTGCATTAGCAAGAAGTTCAGAAGATCCCTGCAGGACGTTAGAGTGAGAAGAGGAGCAGACGTGGCGTCCGACCATCACCTGGTGGTGGCCAAACTGAAGCTGAAGTTGAAGAGAAACCAGATGGAAGCGTCAGACAGAAGAGTCAAGTACAACGTCAGCCTTCTGAAAGACCCCAAGATAAGACAAGAGTTTGGTCTGACGCTGAAGAACAAGTTTGAAGTGCTTCAGGAACTTTTTCAAGAAGAAGAAGACAGTGTACTCAACAGTTGGCAGATAGTGAAAGAAACACTAAGAGCATCATGCCAAGAAGTAGTGGGGCCAAAGAAACACCAGCAGAAAGAATGGATCACAGCAGAGACCTTGACCAAGATCGAAGACAGGAAGAGGAAGAAGGCAGTAGTCTACAACAGTAGAACCAGAGCAGCGAAGGCCAAGGCTCAAGAAGCTTATGCAGAAGCCCACAGAGTAGTGAAGAGAAACACCAAGAAGGACAAGAAAGAATACATAGATGGACTGGCAGCTGAGGCGGAGCGGGCAGCGTACAGCGGTAACATGAAACAGCTGTACGACATCACCAGACGACTCTCCGGGAATTTCAGCAAACCAGAAAGACCTGTCAAGGACAGGCAGGGGAATACCATCAACAGTTTAGACCAGCAGATGAACAGATGGGCAGAGCATTTTGAGGATCTCCTGAACAGGCCAGCATCCGCGAACCCCCCAGACATCGAACCAGCTACGTGGATCTCCCGATCAATTGCGAGAAACCAACCAGAGACGAGATCAGGAAGGCCATCACCCTAATAAAGAGCGGGAAGGCGGCTGGACCCGACGACATCCCAGCAGAGGCGCTAAAGGCAGACCTGGATGCGTCAGTGGAGATGCTGTACCTACTCTTTGAGAGGATTTGGGAGGAAGAAGACGTACCAGCAGACTGGAAGGAAGGTTACCTGATCAAGCTTCCCAAGAAAGGCGACCTCCGCAACTGTAACAACTACAGGGGCATCACACTCCTATCTGTGCCAGGGAAGGTCTTCAACCGAGTCCTCTTGGAAAGGATGAAGGCAACCGTGGACGCACAGCTGCGAGAAGAGCAAGCAGGCTTCCGGCAGAACAGATCCTGCACGGACCAGATTGCGACGCTCCGCATCATAGTCGAACAGTCCCTAGAGTGGAACTCCCCGTTGTACATCAACTTCATCGACTATGAGAAAGCGTTCGACAGCGTGGATCGAGAAACCCTCTGGAAACTCCTTCGGCACAACGGCATCCCAGCCAAGATGGTCAACCTAATCAGGAACTCCTACGGCGGCATGTCCTGCAGAGTTATCCATGGAGGGCAGCTCACAGACAGCTTCCAGGTGCGAACTGGAGTCCGACAAGGATGCTTGTTATCACCGTTTCTCTTCCTCCTCGCCATCGACTGGATTATGAAGACGTCCACCAGCGAGCGCAGGAATGGAATTCAGTGGACTTTGTGGAGCCAGCTAGACGACTTGGATTTTGCCGACGACCTTGCACTCCTTTCACACAGCAAACAGCAGATGCAAGAAAAGACAAACGTTGTGGCAGCCACGTCTTCACAAGTTGGCCTCAACATCCACGAGGACAAGACCAAGATCCTGAAGATCAACTCCACAAGTACCGAACCAGTCACCCTGAATGGAAGTCCCCTGGAAGAAGTGCAGTCCTTCACCTACCTGGGTAGCATCATTGACCAGCAGGGCGGTACAGACGCAGACGTCAAGGCAAGGATCGGCAAAGCAAGAGCCGCCTTCATCCAGCTCAAGAATATCTGGACCTCCAAAGAGCTGTCCTTGACCACCAAGATCCGACTGTTCAACTCCAACGTGAAGTCAGTCTTACTGTATGGAGCAGAGACTTGGAGGACGACCAAGACCACCATCAGGAAAGTCCAGACCTTCATCAACAGCTGCCTCAGAAGGATTCTCCGGATCCGCTGGCCTGACACCATCAGCAATGCCAATCTTTGGGAAAGGACCTCCCAACTTCCTGCTGAAGAAAAAATCAGGAAGAAGAGATGGGGCTGGATAGGGCACACCCTACGAAAACCGCCAACCAGTATCATCAGGCAGGCGCTGAGGTGGAACCCACAAGGCAAGCGGAAGAGAGGCCGTCCAAGAAACACCTGGCGACGCAACCTCCAGGCTGACACCACCAAGATGGGCTACACCTGGAACCAGCTAGAAAAAATGGCCCAGGACAGAGGACTCTTGGAGATCTGTAGTTGGCGGCCCATACCCTGATAGGAGTGACGGGCAGTGAATGAAATGAATGAGTTGTCTTATTTATAATCCCTGTCTGTTTTCCTTGAAACTCGTAGTTTGTTATTCTGGAAATATCATTTAATTTTTATCAATCTGATGTGGAACTAAGTTTGTGCGCAGGTACACGATAGCACAGCAGAACATGTACGGTAAACAGCTGACATTACCGTAAAAAATCTGCTAATTCACTGTCACAAACTTTAGGTAGCCAACGTATGTGAGCATGAAATAAAAAGAATATTTGCTTCAAACGAATGAATAACAGATACATTTTATCTCGTGGGTGACAAACTCTAAAATAATGAGTTTTTCATCCACTCGATGAAATATATTCACTCGTTTCAAGCAATATCCTCTCTCTCTCTCTCTCTCTCTCTCTCTCTCTCTCTCTCTCTCTCTATATATATATATATATATATATATATATATATATATATATATATATATATATATATATATATATATATATATATTCTGTCATGGTAAAATGCCTTTTGTTAGAATGTTATCATAAACTTAGTTTCCACGATGAGTCTAGTGTACCTGTCTACGAGATTCTGGTTGCCAGTTTTAGACAAGTATGTCTATTTGTATGTCTTGTCTAGACATGGTTGGACGGATGATCATCGAGGGGTTGATGAATAGCTGAGTGCTTTTTAGGAGATTAAGCCCTAAATAATATTGACTGAAATCAGGAGCTGACTTAAAAAAAATGTTTTACAAAGCTTCTCATAATTGTATTTCGTTTTTTAGCCGCTGTGAAGTTTGAAATTAAATGATAAAGTAAATTATACATGCCAATACAACATAATAGACAATATAATAGACCTCAGATTCAAGATGTAAGGAAACACTTCAAACAGGAATAATAATAATAATAATAATAATAATAATAATAATAATAATAATAATAATAATAATAATATAATAATAATAATAATAACGAGGACTTTGTAACACCCCTAATTTTTAAAAGCTGAAAGTGCTTTACATTATCTATAATGATATGACAACAAACAAACAAACAAACAAACACACCATTAAATTGGAAAACATAACAAATACATAACATGTTTAAGGTAGGAAATATTATTAGGTATTTAAGTTTGTTTTTGCAATCGAGAACGGTGAGGTTGAAGAGCACTCTTGAAAGGGACCAATGTGTTGTGTTTTTTTGGGTCTAATTTCAATGGGCAATTCATTCCACGTTGCTGGGCCCTGGTATTCAAAAGAACGTTGTCCATATAACTTCGTTTTCAAAGTGGGAATAATGAGTATTGTCACAGAATTAGGTAAAAAAAACAACTTGATTATGCCTTAGAACTATTTGATTAGTTTTCATTGTACATGCATACAACGTTACTAGGGTGATTAAGTGTTTTTCCAGGTAAGCGACGGTACTAACATGTATCTCACCGGAACTTACTTGCGATGAGGGACATTAAGAGCATGATATGCACGGGTATTTTGCCCTGATTATTATTCACTCTTCTATGAATTTAAGGAAGTTCAATTTATAACCGATTCACTGGTCGTTCATGATCTTGTCAAGGAGTGTACGCTCTCACTTTTTCTCCAGCCATATGGCTGACTAGAGCTGAGCTGCCTAGAGTGGTCTAGAGCTGTCTGTATGTATGTACGTATGTCTGTGCATGTGGTGGAGCCACGAATGTAGACGTAGCTAGTTGAAGGGTGCTGTATGCTCTCTCTACGTGTGTATACGTATGACTGTACATGTGGTGGATCCTTGAAAGGTGAGTGCGACCGATACAAGAGTGGGCCAACTCAAGGATTTGGTGAAACTTTGATGTTCATCAGTTTATGAATCGTACGACTGTCCAAGGGTCAAGAAGCATGTGTTTGTTCCAATTGTTGTTTCAATTGGGTAGATTTTCATTTACATGAGATTATTTTGAATCTTAGTTGTATTCCAGGAGATCATGTGAATCTCACTTACAGTACATAACATTAATTGAAACACATTTTAATACCTTGAGATTATTTGAATCTTAATTGTAGTCCATACGTGAGATTATGTGAATCACACTTACAGTGCATCATGTTATTTGAACGTATCTGTAGTCAATGAGGTTTCTTATTTCATATTGAATTTATATTTTTGGTTTATAATCAATGTGTGAATGTTCGTGTAGAGTGAGTGGATCAATCCTATTTTGAGAGCGTGTGAGAATCACCATATTTATACACCATATATTTTTCTTTACTACTTCATTTAATAAATTTCCATCTTTCACACGTTGTGTTTGTGTTATTCATTTAGTCCAGAATCCACTCGATTTCTATTATGCAACAAGTATACGAGTGTCAGAAGAGGAGCTGGTGTGTACACATGGCTGGATAGGAATGCTGGACTGGAGTCCATCAGTGAAACGTAGCACAGAGAACAAATTTTGTGTTTGATTCTGGATCGAATGGATAGCCAGTGTATGATACAGAGCAGCGGGGAGGTGTGCTCTGATCGTGGTACTCTAAAGATGATCCAAGCAGCTGTGTTTTGAACTTTTTTGGCGTTTCTGGAGTAGATATTGAGATGAACCAGAAATAAATGAGTTATAATAGTCATGTCTTGAAGTACTAATGAACACACAAGAGTTATAGTGGCATAAATTGAAAGATATTTGCAAATGGAACTGATGCGTTTCAGCTCAAGATATGCAGCCTTGCATATGTTCATGACATGTTGCTGCAGTGTGAGAGTACTGTCAAAGTCACACCTAGGTTTCGTACTGAATGTGAATTTAATGTTGTTGTTGCTGGTATTTATTGTTTGAGGTAAAGGATCTGGATGAGAAAGCCTTTGTGTTGTGATAGAATGGCTTCAGTTTTATCATCTTTCATCTGCAGCTTGTTACATGTCATCCATCTATCAGAAATACGCCTTTCTACTCCTTTGATGGTAGCATCAACTTCAGTCGGGTGGCTTGACTTGTATATTTTGGTGTCATCAGCATACAATTTGTGAGACACTGGGTGATGATCTATGACAGTTGAGAGCGGCTGAGTGTATATAATTAAAAGAACATGTCCAAGAACAGACCCCTGTGGAACACCACATCTTAGATCAACTGGGCTGGAGTGTATTCCATTTGCAGATACAATTTGTGTCCTGTTGACCTACGTAGGACTTGAACCACAGTAATGCCGTATTGTGAATTAAGTATTATATCATGGTTTATTGTGTCAAATGTTGCAACAAATCAAGGAGGATGAGGACTGTATTCTTTCCACTATCCAAAGCAGAGAGAATGTCATTAACTACTTAGATAACATCTACAGCCTGTTCAAACTTGAGCTTAGGTTGTGTTTACCCGTATGTACAGCGCAGTTTCAATTATTTATACAACCCACAGAGAATTTCATTCGTATGGAGATGGAAAAAAATCATGATGCATGGAAAAACGTGGAGAAAGCGTATATGGCTGAAAAATGTTGACATAAGAAAACAAATTTCTGACCCATGACTTTGCGATATTAAACATGGAATCAAATTTATTTTCAGTCCACGAAGCACTTAGGAAGTTATAGAGTGCATTGAATCATATAATGAGACACTCTAATATACATACACTGTAACATACAGACACGATGTCACATATACACTGTAACATACAGAACACTATAACATGCATACTCTATAACACTATTAGATACAGACACTATAAGAAACATACACTAAATCTTAGACACTACAGCATGCAGACACTATAACACATGTACAGTATAACATACAGGTATTATAATATTATAAAATATTAACCATAGAATATTACAGGACGATATATAAACTGGGAATAGAGAAAAAAAAACATGGAAAGAAAAGATTTTATAATGGGTACGTAATAGTTGTATGCTAATGTACTACCAATTGGATGGTACTAACTGAATTAGCACCTCGAGTCCTATAAGAAGACTACCGAAGGTTAAAACCATTGCTATACCATGCAAACACCTTGATATTAAAAATATTCAGTAACTTTAACTTTCTGAGTGCTCAAGCTCAAACCTATGTTTATCAGTATTGATGAAACCTGGATGTGTAATTTCATTAATGAGTGTTCCAAACTCAAGATAGTTGAAGGACTGAAATTTTATCAGTAAAACAATGTCTTTGGTTTTTGCGTTATAACTAGGAAAGCTCTTAAAATATTATATTTTCTAAACAATAGCTTTCATTATTAACCAATCATGGCCACCCATACTTATGTATAATCCAGGCTAGTTTCCATTTTTCCATACATTTTGTACCGTGTGACTTACATTTCTGTATATGTGATGAAATCCAATGCATTAGTTATAAGCTTAGATGCAGCAGGACCACCTTAATGTTGTTAGGTACTACAGTGGAAACATTTTAAAAATCAGCTTACAGGACTGGCTTACGTTTGTCAGGTACTATTGTGAAAACATCATTTTAAAATCAGCTTACAGGGCCGCCTTAAGCCACTCACAGAGTCATCCCTTTAAATACACATTTACAAGCCATTGCTGTAAGCGTCACTCTACATCGAGTGATTACCTTTTGCTCTATTTACATACCATCAAACACCACAATAGTACCAAACTAATCAGACAATCTTGTTCAACAACTTTCCGCGTCCTTTGTTTTACTCGGGGATTTTAATGCCAGTAACATTCTATGGGGACTAGATCACATAAACGAAAGTGGCCACAAAGTAGAAGACCTCTATATAACATTAAATCACCGACATATTTACACCAGAAACGGGTACATACACGTGTACATATTCGACAATATGCTCTCCTTCGCTGCTTTTGGATAAGGAATGGATGGTCGCTGATGACCCTCACAGCAGTGATCATTTTCCAATCTTCCTTGAGAATATCAACTTTGAAACTGATGACGTAATTCCACAAGGGATATAAAGAAGGTCGACTGTGCTACGTTTGAAACACACCATACAACTAGACTTAATAAAGATACAGTATTCAATACTATTAATCCTATACAGTATTTTAATTCCATTCGAATCGAGATTGCAGAAGAATATGTTCCAAAGTCCTTGCCGAACAGTAAAAAAACCCACAAAACCTTGGGTAACTAAGGAATGTAAAGAAGCCATTAGACAACGCAGAGAAGCATTAAAAGAAAATCTACAATCGTCCAAATCCCGAACATTTTAGCAAATACCGTATTGTCCACGCTAAAGCTCGCCGCACAATCAAAGAGAGTAAACGTGCATCATGGAATAAATATATTTCTTCTTTAAACTCTCATTCCTCAATTAAAAAGGTTTGGGACACTATACGAAAAATAAATGGAAAGAGGTAAAACAATTATCATCGACAACAGAAAATAAACAATAACAATTTAGTTCGAAACGTGACATAGCAAATATTATTGCAGACAGTTTCTCTAAACATTCATCATCATCTAATTATTCAGAAGACTTCCGATGATTACAAAATTAAAAAGAAAACGTATAAAGTTTACATCCAACCACTCGGATAGTTAGAACCAGCTGTTTTCACTATTGGAGCTTAGGGAGGCTTTAGACAAGGGCCGTGATACATCCGCTGGACCTGATGAAGTACATTACCAGCTCTTGAAACGTCTCCCAGAATCATCACTAACATCTCTTCTGAAATCGTTAATGATTTATGGATTGCTGGTAATGTACATTAGAGTTGGAAAGAAGTAACAATAATACCAGTTCCTAAACCAGGTAAAGATATCGGAGATCCTAACAGCTATCGACCCATTGCACTAACAAGTTGTGTGTGAAAAGCAATGGAACGAATTATTAATACTCGGCTAGTATGATACTTGGAAAGTAACATTTTAATATCTCCTTTCCAAAAAGGGTTTTGGTTTGGTCGAAGTACCAACGATCATCTGGTTAGACTCGAAACATTTATTCGCGATGCATTTATGAAGAAGGAACATTTAGTAAAAGTCTTCTTTGATCTAGAAAAGGACTATGACACAACATGGAAGTACGCGATACTAAATGACCTGCACGATCTGGTCTAAAAGGCTGTCTGCCCTCTGTCGTATCAAATTTTCTCTCAGACAGTGAATTCAAAGAACGAGTGGGCTGATATGCGCGAGCAAGAGATGGGTGTGCCCCAAGGCAGAAATGTATATGTGACGCTATTTAATATCAAAATCAATACCATCACCAAGTGTTTGGCTTCCGCTGTGTATTGCTCACTATACGTTGATGATTTTCTAATGTTATAGATCAAAGCATATGCATACAGTTGAAAGACAACTACAACCAAACATCAACAAGATCCAAATGTGGGCATTACTAACAGTTTAAAATATTCAAAATCGAAAACAGTATGCATTCATTCCTGTCAGTTGCGAAGACATCATGATGACCCTACTCTCACGCTGGACGGAACACTTATTCCTGTTGTTATCGTCGACAGAAAACTGACATATTCCACACAACAAGCATTTGAAAGTTAGCGTAAAAGTCCTGGTGCGCCGTTAAAAAAAAGCAGACAAACAACCAGGACCGCCTTACGTTTGTTAGGTACTATGGTGAAAACATCATTTTAAAATCACCTTACGTGGTCGCCTTACCGCTCCGGTGAGCTAGTGATTAGAAATTCTGTCTCGGAAGCAGGAGGTCGTGGGTTCAGTCCCCGGCCGAGTCATACCAAAGACTAGTACTAACAGCTGCCTCGCTTGGCGCTCAGCATTAAGAGGTTAGTGTTAGGACTGGTCGGCCCGTTGTCAGGATAATGTGACTGGGTGGGAGATCATGCTACATGTCTGCGGCATGAGTCCCAAGTGCTAGACATCACTATAAACTGCCTCACTGCAGATATCGTAGCGATATGACTGAAAAATTGGTAAAGCTACGTTAAAAATCCTAATCACACACACACACACACATACACACACACACACAGAGGACCGCCTTACTTATGTTAGATACTATTATGAAAACATCATTTTAAAATCAGCTTACATGACTTCCTAACTTATGTTAGGTACTACAGTGGAAACAGCATTTTAAAATGATACCTTAGTAATGGTGCACTTGAAATATGTTGCATTTGAATGACATGACTGGACTTAATAGTCCAAATGAAATTTCAGTAACCAGCCGAAATACGTCAGTTTGCCTTTTATCCTACACAAAAGACAAGAGGGTGATCTAAAGAAAATATTGTATTTTCGGTTTAGGAATGGGTTCTGCGTTCAATTGAATAATTGTAAACATTCTTCGCTTGTCAGCTAATCTGTTGGAAAATAAGAGAATACAATATTACGTATTTGTTATATGTTTTTGATCATGGAAGGATTGTATCATATCCTGCACTTTGCTGAAAATATTGGACTTGAGAAACAGTATATGCAGAACAAACGGCTTGTTATGCTAGAAATCTATATCATAAGACACAAATCTTCAACTTGCACATTTAAAATATTTGAAATAAATGTTCATGATTTCACAATAAAATGTAGTTTGCCTTTTCTGCTTTAATTCATACACAAACCAGAAAACTTACCTCCTAGCGTTAATAGCTACCAACGTTTGAAGAAAATGTCTCTCTTAATTGGCTTTAATGCCGACTAGCTTAGACTCTTCACGTGATTCTCTGTAAATGCAAGGGCTCTTGGCAAGAATAGAGCTTGTACATAATTATTATTTGTCACGTTGAAGATATGTAATCCCTTCGAATTATACCTGTGAGTCCCAAACAACAGAATTTACAAAGATGCCAGAATCATTGCTCTGTATAGGTATGCGATATACCTCGGGCAGATCATTGCTGTTACAAGTCAGTAGTCTTCTCTGAATGCATTTCCTAAACTGTGACCATACTGGTGTTCAGTTCTTCAATAAATGTTATAACGTATGATGTGAAAATGTCAAATTAGACTCAGAACGAGAAAGGTCTTAATTAATAGAACTCTACTTTTCTTCTAATTCTAAATGACTAAGTATCTTAGCGTAAATTCATCATCAGATAAATTCTTATATAAATATATGACGGAGATAAGTAATCATAATAACATATGAAGGCGCGTGTCCTTTGAGAAATACGTTAGGGACAAAATGTGTTAAAAAGTCCTTGTCAAAAGAATACTATTTTTATGACTCATATGTAATAATATTCTCAGTTGAAAAGCTTCGAAGTTTTGTCTCATCATTCCAGGGATTGCTATACAATGGTTCATTATCAGCATACATAACATTTTGACGCATAACCATGATTGATGTCAACGACAATCTTGACTTTCATTAAATTAATGTAAGTTGCAAATCGTACGTGTAATGTTTCGAACACGAGGTGAGGCCACACTTCCTTTTCATTCGTTGTTGATTTATTATTTCAAAGAAATCTCTAAAACCATAGAGCAAAAATACACTAAATGCTCGAGAAGTTTGACTCGCAATAACAAAGTGCATGCTTACTCACCGTGTGCATACAAAATAGAATGACATGGCGACGTTTAACTTTGAGGCTTGCTGTATAAATGTGATTTTAATCTCTTCCTTACACAACCATATTCTAAAAACGGGAAAGGTGGAAATAATTTGATCTACTTCGACAAAGAACAAATTGGCCGACAACAGATAACTATTTCGTAGTCTTTGTGCACTGACATAAGCATATTCAGATAAGAAACAAATAAATGAGTTGTCCATTCAAAGTTTTTAATGACTGGATATCTGAACTCATTTGAACCTTTTGTGTGCGTAGTAGCATATTGTAAGCTTGTGAATCCATCTACAATTATTTAAGTAAAAGTATTGAAACGAGAAGAGCAATTGATTACATTTTGCTGTATCATTTCTGTCAGTGGTGTAATTATTATAAATTGATACAATCACAGTCTAACAGAAAATAATTTTGCTGACAACTCAAGTCTAATAAGACACCCACAAGATCGAGTCGAAATACCAAGTAACACTGGCGGTGTTACAGTGGGTAGAAAGGTTTAGATATACAAGATAAAATGTTATTGGCATAATTCTGTCGAGTTAACTTGGGAATCAGAGTGATTTAAATATCAACTCTTTCAATTTTCCTAATCTAATCAGCTCTAAGAAATTTGTCTTATTTAGCAAGATTTGCATGAATAACCATTTCACTTCAGCAATATTAGAAAAAATGTTGGGTTTTTTTGCCAGAGAATAGTGATCCTTTTGCTTGTTTCCATTTCATAATTAAATGTTTAGACGGTTGATCAACAAACCATGGAATATGTCATATAATCTGATGGAACGCGAAAGGAGAAAGAAATATATGAACTCTTGGGCAGTTCTGTATTTGACTCCTGAAACTACTTTCCATTTTTTTAAAACTTTCTTTGAAAGATTCTTGACGCATCAATAAAAATGATTCCAAGTCAGGACGAGTCAGTCTGAAATCTCACGCCTCCATTGTTAGAGATTTTGGTCCAAGATTTTACCTGTGATCGAGTTAAGTACTCAATATTACGAAATACAGATGGAAAGGGACGTGCATTTTTAGTCACATTAACGTATATGTACGCCCCCAACAAAATGTTTAGCGGAAGATACGTTTCACAGAAGCAAGATTATCCTTTACACTTATCTAACTTATTTCCTCTAGTTTGAAATACCGGCAAAATCTAGTGACTTTTGGTTAAGATAACATTTTAAATATTCAAGAATATAACACTAGCTCAGCCTGAAGAATATCCAAGAATATAACATTAGCTCAGCCTGAAGAATATCCAAGCAGATATCACTTTTCCAGCCTGAATATCCAAAAAAGATAACACTAACTCAACCTGAAGAATATCCGAAAAGATAACACTAGTTCAGCCTAAAGAATATACAAGAAGATATCACTTTCTCAAGGAAGTAAAACATTTTTTTAAAAACTTGTTATATTGCAAGAAGGTTTTATAAATACAAAACAAATATCGTAGTCCTTATTCATTCATAAAGCTCAGCCGAATGTTTTGATTATTCTTGCAGGTGTGAACTTACATTGCAGGTTTGCTTTTGCGTTTTAAATTGTCGCGAGAAATAACCAAATAAAATTATTTTGTTGCTGTTTTATTATGAATACGACATTTATTTAGATCTAAAATACAGAATTTTCAAATAGAAATATACAGTAAGATAATATATTCAAATAAACATAGGGGTCAAACAGTTACCAACTCAACGTTTCAAAGAAGTGGCATGCCTCTGAGATTGTAGCTAGTTTAATTTCGCTCAAAATAATTTGGCACTGAATGCAATAACTTACTGTAACATTAAAGTGTAGAAAATGTTTGAAATGCTGTGTAAATCTAAGATATGCATACATTTTTCCACACGAAATACACATAAGGAACAGTATTTAGAGTATAACAGTGACTTGGTGTCTTTTACATAAAACATTTTAAATCTGAGTAAACACTTAACTCATACAAACCTACCCACCCACACACCCACCCCACCCCCTCACACACACACATACATACATACATACATACATACATACATACATACATACATACATACATACATACATACATACATACATACATGTGGATGAATTGCTAGCAAGGGTCAAGCATAACGCTCTTTTGTGATTTGTTATAAATAAAAACTTAAACGTAAATGAATTCCTATAAAGAATTCTGACTAAAAATCAGACATCATTTAGTTATCGATACGAATCAAATTACATACATTAAAAATCAGACATCATTTAGTTATCGATACGAATCAAATTACATACATTAAAACATATACTATTACTTTAAAGCACCTTGGAAAGATTTTACTGTACGTCGTACATATCAGTACAGGTCAGAAATATTTTACAAAACAATAAGGCGAGGTTGACAAGGTGTTTGCTTGTATTGTCATCATTGCCAGGTTTTCAATCTAACGCTTTTTCACGTCAGATCTAGTTAAAGAACCTTAATTTATTATCACCAGTGGATAGTTACGTTAGTGACGTGTTCATTCCACGTCTTTGCAATCAATGCTTACTTGTTAGAGCATATTTGTTTTACAATGCATTGACACACAATGCATAAAAGGGCCGGATACGTTCAAGGTGGGTGGGTCCAAAATGTAAAAAGGGTCATGACTTTCGTCGACAGGGCATTAAAACAATTACTTTATGTGTCTGTTTACTCTGAATGTTCCAAATACCCAAATAAGCATGCGCGAAATTGTCAAATTTTAGAAGACAATTGACTGAACGCTTGCGCATTTAAATGTTTTCTTTTTTCTTTAAGTTTCGATCACCTCATCACCCTCATATAAATAGATTGTAAATATGTTCCTGATGTTCCTGTAAGTAGATGTTATCACGTTCTTTTTATTGTAAGTTACAACATATATATATATATATATATATATATATATATATATATATATGTGTGTGTGTGTGTGTGTGTGTGTGTGTGTGTGTGTGTGTCCAATTCGTTCTTAGGTTTCGCGACAGGAGCTAGGCTTGTTATCAATCGAAGATAGGACGTCGAACCAAAAAAGTAAGCTTATCTCCTGAGATGCTAAATCAGTTCCACTCAATGTGTAGACAAAACCGCATATTTAGAAAAACAAGTGAATAACCACTGGAGCCTCATCATCGCGAACATCGCCAACTATAACAATTTGACTGGTCATTCAATCGAGTAATGCCCTGAAATGCTACTACCCCGGGTGGACAGAAGAAAGAATGACGCACACATAAGGAACTAATACTGGACACTGCAAATTAAATCTCATGGGGAATTTGGCTTATTAGGACTCCATGGTCTTAAATTAGGCAATAGAAAGAAGAAGAAAAAAAACAAGGTCAGTAAAATTAACAAACATTTAGTCCTCTAAGTTGTAATGTCAAAATTAAAGAGGAACTTACATTATTTTGAATTAAATCCCCTAAACTCCCAAAAGTTCTGTCACAAGTCCAAAAATATAGTTTTCTTAATAAATTCCAATTATAAATTTGCTGATGTACAAATAGTCATGGATACGTTGATGTGCCGACGGTCGTGATGTATTACAATCATATTATCCAAAAGTAACTTTCAAAGAATTTATAATAATCCCAAAATATTGTTTAAGCCAAAATATCAATGAGCACTTTGTAATTACAACGAGTAATGTAAATTATATCTGAACACAAAGGTAAATAATTCAACAGGTTGAACTCAAAGCGGAAATGTATACATTTTTAAAAACAACTTCATGTAAAACCTAACATATAATAAAATGACCAGGAGTTGGGTCACAAATGAGCTTCCGCAACGATCCAATTTTATTAGAATACAAGACCTTGAAATCAGATATCACTAAGCAACTTATGTATAACTTACAACCATGGCAACAAGCAGGTACACACAAAACTTTCCTGAACCATTGACAAAGGCAAAGCACACAATACAAATTAAACATGCATAACTGCCTAAATGAAATAGATAAAAACATTCCCAGTGCATGTGTGTGTGTGTGTGTGTGTGTGTGATATGGATTTTTAATGTACCTTTAATAAAATGTCAGTCATATCTAGTAATGTCTAGCACTGGGGTCGCAGACATATGGCATTGTCACACAGTCACATTATTCTGACACCAAGCCGACCAGTCCTAATACTAACCTCTTAATGCTGAGCGCCTAGCGAGACAGCTGTTAGTATGATTTTAATAAGTATGACTGAGCAGCGCGGACACTGAAAATGACCCGTCTGCAATTCTTGCTACAATAAATAAATTTCCATAACTGTTTTCATATTAATTTGATTATTATTATTATTATTATTATTATTATTATTATTATTATTATTTTCTTCAGAAGTAGTAGTAGCAGTAGCAGCATGTCTTGTTCACTAATCAACTTGGCACCTTCTTTACTACCTTCACAAAACAAAATTTACCGCAATACCGTAATATAATAATTTTAATGACCAAATCCTAATAAATCGTATTTTAATCTAAAATATCTTCAAAGATGAATTTCCGGTGAAGTTCTTGTCTAAGGGTAACCAGAAATTGTTTTGCGAGGCTGGACTGTAAAGAAAACAACGTGGAGTGTTAAATTTATCTTCTGGACCAGATATAATGCCTCGTTATTCAATGTGCACTGTCGCCAAAATACACATAGCAAACTCTGCCACAATGCTCATATTCTGAAGAATAAGCACTTTCCCAAACCTCAATACCAAGAACGTTTAAAACTCGCGCATCATGACCAAAATGAGACAGGAAGAAATTATGTAAAAAGAGACAACATTCGTGGGTACTGACCCGGAAGTAGTAATTGTGACCCGAATCCTTTCAAGAGCCAACCTTCGCAAAAACTGCAAATTATTCAACGAGTTTCATAAATGTACTATCCAATCATTGCCATGTGAGATTCTACTTATCCAATAGTTTTCATTTTCATGGAAATTGGTTTCCAGAAGGCCTAATGTGCTTGCCTTTACATATAAGTTGATTAACATCACATATTTGTCCGCGCTTGTTCAAGTTTTGTGTTCGGTCAATGTAGATATGAGATCAGCTTGCTTTCTCGCGTTATTCTTGCTTCATCAAATTTACTGCTCGCCATATATAACACATCTTGTGCTGCAACATGGTGCTAAATCAATTACAACAAAATGAATGGAAATAGTTAAACAGGATTAAAGAATGATTTAGAGTATTTTGGCTTTCAATTGGTGAGAATACAATATAATCTCAGACGCTTGTTAGATTAACAATGCGCAGTTCTATTAGCAGAATAATATAAAGAACAATTGTTATTTGAAATCAATGTAACATTTGACACACACTATTTTTCAACACTTGACCTTGGATGGAAATTCATATGTATTATTATTCTATTAAGGCAGATTAGGATGAACAAGCCAAATACATCGAACTTGTTTATAATGTGTACACCTGAAGTGTGACGATTCAATTACTACGGACGCAGTGTTATATGCGGCATACCGAAATAGATGTGAAGGGATTTAATGTATTAGTGACAGGATATTTTTATTATTTCATCTGAAACAATACTGTTGGAGTGTAAGTTTCAGTCAGTAGGGAGATCGATATTTGCCCACATTTCTTCTCTAAACAGATGTGAGTTCATTTAATATTATAGGTTAACGTTTAAACAACATTTTTTGTAAGGTTTAATTCCCTAGTCTTATACTGACTGACCGATATCTTTAATGTTATTTGTAACTAATTATTGTGGGGTGCATTGGTCAGATTTCTTTTTAACCAGTATTACTTGGGCAAACGATTAAAAAATGTCACAAATTGGTGGGGAAAGGAAAATTGCAAAGGTCGCAGCCATTCAGTAAAGACAGCACTGAACCTACAGAATCACATAAAGTGATATGTTAACATGTTGACATATCAAAACTATTAAGTTGAATAATATCAAAATTATTAAGCTGTACAAAATGCATGCAGAGTGCACCAGTTTGAGATAAAATTCGTAACTACAGAGTTCACCCTGTCATTGAAATGTCGTTATGAAATTATGCTAATTTAACAACAAGTGCAAATTATACGTTTCTTTGCCTAATTTTTCGACGGTTTCAACTGCTATAACTTCAGGTCTTATAATATGTAACTGAGAGAATTATAGCCAACAGTTTAAGTAAACTCAACAAACAATTTATTTCTCTACGATACAAAGTGAAAATTCAAAAGACACGGTATGTGCATTAGGTCACAAATAATCTTAAACGTCGCATGACAAGTTCAAAGGTCTAGAATGTTCTGAAAGAATTCCAATAGTTTTAAGTACCCTGATATGATACACATATGCAATCCAGAATGTCTTTGCATGAGTTCACGGTAGTCCCAAAGTAGCGTATGTTTGACCGAATGTCAATGCGCACCTTAGTAATTCCAATAAATACTTTTAAAAAAAATTCCTCTCAAATATTATCTAATGTTAATAATACACTGCATATTCTGAAAATGGATTCCCATGTACTGATATATAATTGGAATTAATTATTTGTTTCTCATATACCTATTATTACACATTTTCAAATGACCAATAACGTAATACAATGTAATGAAGAGAACAAAAGTCTATATCTTGTGTCCAGTATTTTTGGGCGGGAACTTTTACATAGTTTAACAACGATCACACTAATCATACCACTTGGATCGGATCAGATTAAGAAATACTTTAGATTTGAAGATTGTCACCAATTAGGCTAATTTGATCTAAATTGTGGGGACATCGTATTATTGAAACTTATGTTTGATTTATCATTAGTAACTTAAATGTCATATATTAGCATGCTATTTGAAATTTTCATATGTTCTTTATATAATTTAGGTGATTATTTTCTCTGGAAATATAAAAGTGCATAGATAAAACTCTTGGATAGAGATATTCATTGGAAGTTATAGCGAATTAAAACATGGAATAATATTAGAGTGATTCAACAAAAGACTGCTGGCACTTCAACACACTACAAGCTACTACAGACACATCATCGCCGTCAGGTTTTGGATTTATTCTGGTCATGTACTGAATATTATTCAGAACTTAAATTATTAGGACTTGTGTCTGTAATTCTTGGAAGATTTTAGGATTTAATTTGCAATAGGGTACGTTCTTTTATCCTCGTTTGTACTTTGTATTTTAGGGAAATAAAGTATGGTTAAATTTTATAACGTTAGCTGTCTTTCACTCTTTTTACGGCTTAGTTTTAGAGCATCGACTCCTTAGACAAAGCTAAAGACGCCATCCGAACTATTAGTATGAAATGCATTGACATTTTCAGCGAAAGGTATGCACAGCTTACCAAACTCAGCTCCATTTCCAGCAATATTACATTTCGTACGAACTTGCTGGCAATTTTGCACTTTCACTTCTCTCTAAATACATTGTCTACCCTCGCTGAGAACTTCATCACCATTTGGTCTCCGCGAACAGAGGAACAAGGATGAATAATGAAGAGCGTTAGAGATGGAAGTCATGACTGACACTCAAGTCCTGAATGTCTTCAAGGGAGCCTACATCTCTTTTGATAATATGGGAAGAACAAAAAAAAATCAAGCAGCAAAAAAGGGATACCGGAAGAAAGTCGCAGAGGAAGCATAATACAAGGCAAAACAATTCGAAATCCAGCGTCCTTTTCCGATGAGCACAGGAAAAAAAAAACCCAGCGACACTGCCACTAGCAACAAAGCAAGCAGTGCACTTGAGAACAGACAAGAACGGAAAGAGAGGAGGAAAGTATGGAGAAACCCCAAACAAAGAGACCAGGAGTGCAGGTGATAAAGGAGCTTCCATCAATTGCCGCGTCAACACCAAAGCAGGCGGCAGCAGAGGTCGTAAAACAAAAGCGTGATGCAAACTTTCTACAATGATGTCAGCAATGTGTTTGAGATCAGGCCTGCGAAATGGGAATTGCAGACCTCTACCTAAATCTGGAATTAGCAATTCAATACATACAAGAGTATCAGCTCGTGATCTCCACCATCCGTGTGTGACAAGGACTAAATATCCGTTGAATTAAAGCAACTAATACATTATTTTCATCATGGTAAAGAATACGACAAATGTCCGATCCACAATCTGAAACAGCTTGTACGATCAGTACTGCTGTCATGAGGAGATCGGCATCAGCTTTCCACAGTGAAATAGCTACTATATAGGAGCTGACCTAATTGACGCAGAGTGCTTAAGATATGGCATCAAACGTGCATTTGAGCCACCAGACGACCTAAAACGATTCTTATATCCTTTCCGACCGCCCCAACCAAAGGCTAAATAAACTCAAATTGCCTAAGTGTTTTAATTTCTTTTCCAAAAATCGTTTAAATCACAACTTATTTAGCATATATTTGATCTATTCACATACCGTTTAAACACCTAACCCCTCCCCAGACTATATGACCTAGCGTGACACAACATATTACTAAACCACTGAAGGGTAACTTAAAACCCCGTTTTGATTTTATTTCATTGGGAACATTAAGTACACTCAATAAAATGAGTTCTGAATTTTGATCAAATATGTGACTAAGACATAATTGGAAAATCAGGACAGCTCGATTTAGACTGCTGAGTAAAAATTTACTTAAAAGTACATACTTGATTCTTCAACTCCTGATTCCGCGGCATCTAAACGCCTCTATATATTTCATTTGTTTACTTGGCCTCACACATACACTGTGTAAAAAAAGAACATCACACCTAATTAAATGGTGCGATGTTGGCATATTCGAATTTAACATAGAGGCCGTAAAGACATTGCTATATTATGCTAATTCGCCATTGAATCATGAAATGTAGAAGGAAATTTGGAGTCGTACGGACGGGGATAGAATATATCTTCTTCAGGCTTTTTTTGTAGGTCAGTTTTGAAAGTTCAAAAGGAAAGGAGCTAATATTAGGACAAGTGATTGGTACCAAAGAAAAGATAGATAACCCTAACACGAACATTAGCAGTTATGACGGCGGGAGGGGGCAGTGTCATTTATAGATAGCATATGTACAGTCTTTACTATCCTGGGATATAATTAAAGATCTAAATAAATTAAAGTTACATTGTTCTATAACGTGGTTTGAAAGCTGAATCCATAGAGTGTCAGCTGCATATTTAAAAGATATTCTTTTCGCCAAATGTTGAGGTTTTAATTTTTTAAACACCTAAAATTCATGAATATCTGAACTGATAGTCATTATATTCAAAACATATTACATCGTCCAAACATTTGAGAAGATGCTTATTCAAAAGTTTGAAAGTTTCTAAAGCAATAATCCAAAGTCTGAGCACCGGTAGAGTTGGCATTTCTGCCATAAGCAAATGTTTGTGATAGCTTCTTGTGAAATCATCATACACATATTTCAGATCACGCTCTTATATATATATATATATATATATATATATATATATATATATATATATATATATATATATATATATATATATATATATATATATATATATATATATAAGTTTAGTAGTGTTTATGTTACTGCTGAAATATCAGACTAAGGGACATACATTAATTTGATAATTGTACATAAGACAAATAGTTGCCTTGAGGCTTTTCTACATATAAATTTAACATGTTAATCGAATTGCAAGTGATAATCCATGTCTATTCCTAAGCGTTTAACCATTTCTTCACAGTATATGACAACACTGCTTATGTTAGTATAGGCTTCGTATTGAATGTCTTTACCCAAAGCTAGTTCGTGTTCAGGGTTCATCTCTGCTTCAGGTGTGACAATCAGACTGTTGAAATCTCGTGTTATCATCAGCATAGTTATATACAGATTCATACCTAATAAAAGAGAAGAAATCATTGTTTAAAAGCATTACAATGTAATGGTTCAAGGATCGACACTGACGAACCCCATTTTAATTGCAGACAACTACTCAGGACATCCTGAAAAATAAGTTGCATTTTTACAATTCGACATATAGCTTAGTAAAAGACCTTCTGAGTCATATGACATACAATAAATCCTTAATTTGGAAATAAGGATATTACAAGAAAGACAGTCACAAACTTTGGAAAGGTCCATAAGGACTGTACCTATATTTGTTTTCACCAAGAGCCTTCCTCCAGTCATCAGTAACAGTAACATGGTAGTCTGGTGTCCATGATTTTACAAGAAACACCCACATATTTGGTGAAAAGATTCTCATTCTCAAAATGATGCTAATTGGGTCTCAATTGATTTCATAAACAGTTTTGATATGATAAGTAAATCGCTGATATGCCTATCATTACGTTTACAAAGATGATTGTTCTTTTTTAAAGCGGGAAATATTTGAATATCCATCAGAAGATCAGGAAACATATGTGAATATATAGGTTTGTTACTTAAATATGTGTTATCCCACAAGGATTGGTGCCCTAGTTTTTAACAGTTTAACAGGAATTTGATCGCCTACTGTAGCATTTTTTAAAATTTAAATTTCTATTAATTGTATAAAATGATTTACCTGCTTCAAAGGTCACGACCTCTGTTCAATTCCACGATAAGTACATACATGATTTGCATCAATGTTGGTGTGGTAAAGAAACCGATCAGAGTACAACGTAGTCAGTACACTGTCGGCCTATCTCACCATTTCTTCCTCGATTTCTTTCTTAACGCCACGTTTCTACTCTTCTGTCAAACGTTCGCGTCATTTTTTCCTTTGTTGTTTCATAAAATATTTTATTTTAGTGTCCGCCTATAGCACTGAAAACATTACAAGTAATAATATTATACTATTTTCGTCTGTTGCTGATATTTTTGAGTAGCTCTAGTATTTTGTCCTCAACCATACTGAGTCCACCCGTTATTATTTGGAGTGAATCAAATATGTCTGTATAAATTATTTGTCGATACAAGATGTTTTCATTGACTTAATACTATCCATTATGTGCTGTAGATCCTTTTTCTCATTAATATCATATGTTGTTATTGATTTAACACTATCAAATATAGGTTGTAGGTTGATGCCATATCTTTCTACAGCTGGATCTTATTTGAGAATGTTCCATATTTGATATAATTTGATTCCGTACGTTTCTTACTTAATGTATTCGTGATTTCTGCTACAAATGGCAACTGGCGCTGGCTGGCGTGGCTGCTGTGATTCCACAAATAACATCCAGATCCCCACAAGCGATCTCTTGGTGATTTTATCTTGTTACTGGTGTTCAGCATCAATTATTTTTTCACGTCGATAATGTTGAGGGTCTTTCATAGCTCTTTAATTAATAATGGCCTGGCGTGGTATAATTGCTAGACATGCAAAAACTTTCCAGACCTGTGACTTCCATGAGCAACATGTACACACACTTCTAATTATTCGCATTTACTGGTACAACTACCATACAATGATATACAATCTCTACCAGAGGAATGGTTAAGCCTCTGGCAATTGTTCGGTCGCGTGGCCTAATACCAAGTTCATAAAGAAACAAACCAAGTTTGCCATTAACTGGTATCTTAAACAATCATTATTGTCTTCGTCCAAATACTGTTACACGGAAAAGTGAGTCCTTGTTTTTAATAACAGTCGAATTTGTTCCCTTCCTGGTTGAATTAATGATGATGCAACATAACCAACCGGAAATGCAACTGTGGTACAGTTAAAAATGAACTCCACTTTATTTAGACTCAATCCCAGAGCGTTTTAGCACCCGACTGTGTATTTAGTGATCGAGTTTTATTAACGTTTTTAATGATATAACTCCACGCTGGATTCGAGTTAGTGGTGGCATTCTAGAGTGTTTCAAACAGTCTATTTCTTTTTTGTCTTCGTGTAAATTTCGTCTGAGCATATAAGAGGGTCTGGTAATACCAATATGATGCAGATATTCGTCGACAAGTATCACAACATTGTTATCAATGTTAGCATCCTTGGCAAGCTGATCCACCACCAAACCACCCCCCGTTTGCAAAATTCTGCAGTCTCATCACCTGTCAGAATCGATCACTTATCTGTAGCTATAAATATAATTTTAAATCCATACATCAAAGTACCCGTATGGATAGATACTTATTCCTTCAAAGTGATTTTCATCTCCGACGGCCAACATCCTAGTTCATGTAAATATAAAATATTCCACAACATTACTATCGTCGACAAGAGATTTTGGACCATTTTGTAGCTTGTCATTTTCTAATAATGCTATTGTACTCCACTTACATTTAGTTGTGCTAAAGACGAACTTAACTATAATGTTATGAATACTAAAACAACCCCAAAACAACAAACACCATGAAATTGGACAATAAAAAGTTCTGAAAATAGTTAAGGCAGGAAACATTTTAGGTCTTTAAGTTTGTTCTTGCAATCAAAAAGGTGCGTTTTAAGAGCATTATTGAAAGGGATAACTGCGTCTTTCTGTCTAATTGCAATGGGTAATTCATTCCACGTTGCTGGGCCCTGATATGCAAAAGAACGTTGTCCATATGACTTCATTTTCTTAGTGGGAATACTACGTATACGATTGTCAGAGTGTACGTATTACAAGTGTTTTAGTGGCAATATATTTGCGAATGGAACTGATGCGTTTCAGCTCAAGATATGCAGCCTTGCATATGTTCATGACATGTTGGTGCAATGTGAGAGTACTGTCTAGAGTCACACCTAGGTATCGTACTGACTGTGTGAATTTAATGTTGGTTTTGCTGATATTTGTTGTCTGAGGTTAATGATGTGAATGAGAAAGTCTTTGTGTTGTGATCAGAATGTCCTCATTTTTATCATCCTTTATCTGCAGCTTGTTACATGTCATCCATGATTTCACATCAGAAATGCACTTCTCTACTCCATGGATGGTAGCATCATCTTCAGTTGGGTGGCTAGACTTGTATATTTAGGTGTCATAAGCATACAATTGGTGCGACACTGGGTGATGACCTATGCCACTTGAGAGCGGCTGAGTGTATATAAATGAAGTGAACATTGATCAACTGAGCTGGAATGTATTCCATTTGCAGATACAATTTGTGTCCTGTTGAGTAAGTAGGACTTGAACCACTGTAAGGCTATATTCTGAATGTCAAATACATACTGGAGACGGTGAAGTAATATATCATGGTATATTGTGTCAAATACTGCAGACAAATCAAGGAGGGTGAGGACTGTAATCTTTCCACTATCCAAAGCAGAGAAAATGTCATTAAATACTTTCAGAACATTAGATTCAGTAATGTGGCAAGGGCGATATGCAGACTGTACATTGGTATAAAGACTGTGTGAATTCAGATTAGATATAAGTTTGATTAGAACAAACATTGTCTAAGGTTTGTTTTATGAAACTTCGCGGTAGTTCTTTAAATCATTATGATCAAGTGTTGGTTTCTTCAACAGATGCTTTACGATGCCAGTTTTGAAAAATGATGGGAATTCCCCTGATGAGAGAGAGAGAGATATAGTAGTAACATCAACTAGTGAAGGTAATATTGGGTCTAAGCACTCACGCAGTAGTGATGTTGGAACTGGATCAAGTTCACATGACTTTGGTGCACTCTTCATATAATTTTCCGTACTAAATCCATCGAGACAGGTTCAAATGCTCCAAATGGTTGTCGCTGAAATTCTGTATCGTAACTGTATTGTGACGACGAATCAATTTAAATTGTGCTGTCAAGCTTATCTCTAATGGTTTGGACTTTGTTACGGAGGAAATTTGCAAATAGGTCCGGAAGGTCTACTGGAGAGGACGTAGTTTGGCTAAATGGAATATGCCGTTCTTCTTAGCGGCTTCATATATTTGTTTATGAATTGTGAGTCTGGTGGAAACCCCAAGCCTCTCTGGATTACGTCGGTGTCTTTTAACAGTGCGAAGCTGGTCCCTAACAATGTTATACCACGGAGAACATTTTTTAAATAATACTCTGCACTTGGTGGCTGGGGAATGTTTTTCAAGCAATGAACGCAGGCAGTTATGATCGAGTTGTTCTGCTGTAGGAGGTAAGAAAGTTGTTAGCTTTTATTGGATGTCATGCATTAGTTTGGTTCTATTTATCATACGGAGGTTTCTCTTAGTAGCAAATATGGGTGGAGGGTTAGGGACTGATACGTCGAGAAGGCATATAATGCATAGGTGATCCGATGCAAGTTCGTGGGATACAAGGGTGCATCGCATAATAGTATCGTCAGTCTGTGTAGAATCCAGTCTAAAATGTGACCAAGTTTATGGGTGTGTTGGTTAACTGACTATTTAAGGTTGAAAACATGAATGGAATCTAGAAGTTTTGACGTGTATGGGTTTCCAGGACAGTCAAAGTGAAAGTTGGAATCTGCAAGAATGATTAGGTTGCCACCTATTGAATTTCCTTACTGCAGAACATTCGGAAACTGCTCCAAAAGGAGAGATTCAGTTAGCATGTTTCTTCTACTAAGAGGAGGGCGGTAGAGGCAGAAAAAAAGGACTGACATTTGTTCCAGTGTGAGTGTTGTTTGGACGAGTTCAAATGATGTGTGGCAGACATTGAAGGTATTGTACTTAAGACAATTTATCATGGAATTCTTTATGATGACAGCAATTCCAACTCATCTTCAATATATGAATTTTGGGTGTTTGAAATCAAGGCCGACAATTTCGAAAACAAGTCAACCATTTACAGCGCCTTCAGTTTTTTTGTTTCCTTTTTAGTTATTATTCCTTGAACATTGTTCTATGAATTTACTACGCTAATTGGCGAATGTATCACCTCAGCAAACTTTGTATTAAGATATTGCTTCATCTCAGCATTGGCATCATTGATGCGGTCCTTGATAGAGACAACTAACAACATGGACCGCTGATTCCTCTGATTTCAATAATCTCGGCCACGTTATTTGCGACTGCAACTCCTAGCTATGTAAAACCAGTATGTATATGTTAGATATTATCAGTTTTCCAGCTCAAGCATCAAATGTCATAA
Organism: Unio pictorum; assembly: GCA_030141615.1. NCBI lineage: Eukaryota > Metazoa > Mollusca > Bivalvia > Unionida > Unionidae > Unio > Unio pictorum. Next base: position 21,474,216 of record JARLTB010000044.1, read on the forward strand.
GCTTTTCCGGGTCAACTTCAACAACAACCCGGCTTTTAAACTAGGTAAAATCCTCTTTCGTGTAATACCTGGTCAGATCCACATCAATGCATTATCAAGCGGTTTAGCTTCCATGAATTTTAATAGGCAATTCGTGTATTATTAGGAGTATTTTCTACGTTACAAGGTACAATCAGAAAGAGTGTGGTGTTGGAGATGAGGAAGCTTTGCTTCCAGCGAGTGCACGCAACAATTAAAGAGCACGATATTCGAATATTGGTCCATCCAGCCGAGTTTGCAACGGTCGAGTTAAATAAAATTGGTTGTTGTCCGCCACCCCAGATTAAGATACTCAGCAAGCCCCTATGAGTAACAATATTAAAATAAAAACATTTGGGTTTGACAAAAAGACCACACCAGTAGACCACTTTCGCTCGGAGGCCTTTGACTCCCACGTTTGGATTATCGAAGACCTTTTCCAACAACTGCTTTTTAGCGAGACATCCCAAGCAGCAGAGGGGGCGAACAGACCAACTTTTTGGGCGTCAATGAGGCTTCCTTATATTATATATTTACTAGAAAGGTCTATTTGACAAATTGAGGCTTCCTAGTAAATATATAAATAGAAAGGTCTATTTGGTTCCTTGTAAGGGTCAATTTGGCAAACAAAAAAAAAAGACGTCATTGTCGTTGGAAATCGCCCCCTCTGCTGCTATGGGTTAACAATTCTTTTACGATGAAAGTCCTTAGGATTTCACAAACAGACTAATTTGTAAAACCTCACCTCGTAAATCAATTAGATTATTAGACTGGTCAGTGAGTATGAAATTAATTCTCGTTAGCGAATTATTCTCAGCGATATAGCACGATTAGAAGTACTCATCGGAGGAAAACAAGCTGGAAATAACTCACCGGAAGTAATTAATGAAGCAGCTGATATCTGCATGCGGTTATTTCAAGGTGACATCATGGATATTGGTTTATATCGAGATTTCATTGGCGAGTTAGTTGAAAATCCTACGGATTATCACAGTGACTAAGTCATCGCATTAGATAAATATCATTTAAATACGATGATCATACACTACAACCATGACAAACCAACCAGCGTCTATGTAGTAAACTCGCGGTTTCCAGTTTATAACGCGTACTATGGTGATGGTCTCGGTGATACAATTGCGGGGTTATTTGCAAGAATGGCTCCAAAAGTAGCGCCGCTAGCAATTTTTCCAGAGGTAGGCATAAAAAACTGACGTGATATATGTCACTCAACGATACACATAAATACCAAAAGTAATCAGAGATAACTGCAATATTCTTGCCGTATTCAACGGAGTTGATACACATACTCTTAGAAATATTTGGCAAACTTGCTGCAGCGATGATATGGATCATAATCTCTTTAGAAATTTTTTTAGTCGCGCTCAGTCAATCCCATATGGATTTGTGACGATAAATTTATCAGATCCTCGGACGCGATATCGTGTCGGACTTGATAAAATATTCGGTTAAAATCGTTTACTGAATCTCGTAAAAGAATTGTTAACTCATAGCAGCAGAGAGGGAGAATTCCAACGACAATGGCGTCTTTGAGGAAGCCTCAATTTACCGAATCGACGCTTTTTTTTTTACAATTTTTTTTCAAGCCTCAGTTTGTCAAATAGACCTTTTTATTAAACATTAACGAGAAGGAAGCCTCGTTGACGCCTACAAAGTTGGTCTGTTCACCCTCTCTGCTGCTTCCCAGATGCAGAACTATTGGCCCCTAAAGCAGGGGCTTTGTTACCGCAGCCACAAATAATGCTGTAATGGCTGAGAAGAATGGAACAATTTTCACCGCTGACAAACTCCGTTGTTGACAAATCCGACTTTGTCGTCGGGGGAAAACGATGCACATAAACACCTAAAGTTAAAAAAGGTAAGAAAGTACCTTGTACGTGTCATAACAAATAAAAATCTTTTACAAACCGACACCAAATAAAACACATATAAGATCTTTTCATTTTATTGTTCAGTGAGATACACACATAATGTTTAACTTATAACACTGAGATGAAGTTCTAGAAAACAGAAATGGTTTCAAGTAAGTAATTGCTATATATTTATAAAACATAATACGTATATGGCATCTTGTATGTTTACGGTGTGCCCCTCATTATTTATCTCCATTGTGCTGGAAATCTTTAAAGAAAAATAAAGCATGAGGAAATATGCAGAACTTACAGATTTGGTGGAAATAAAAACTTTTAATTCATTTATGTCAATCTATTTGTATCACAAGTTGCATATTCCAAATTGGTCTATTGAAATTTTTTTTATAATTAAAAATAACTTCTATTCACTTTATGTTCTTATGTTTAATTTTCTCTTTATCAACTGCCTGTTTTAGATGGTGGATACTGATTCAACTGCTTGAAGATTGATTTCTGACATAACATCAAAGACTTTTGCGGGAACTACGAGTTACTTGGGCCTATATTAAATGCCGTAGATTTGTTAAACTTAAGCTGTTAGAGGGCGCATGCTGTTGTTAGTCCCCCACGTGGAGAAATGACGAAAACAAAAAGCTTTGATCCGAGGCTAGAAGGAAATGATCAAAAACGAAATAGATACTGTCCTTGTTTTCAGTGGTCTCCAAAAAGGTTGTAAAAGATCAATTAGATCCGTGGGCTAAAAAACGCAAGAAATAAATCAATAACAGGAAATAAAGAATTATGTGATATATCCTTCATACAAACGGTAGTAAGAGAGGCAAGGTTTGAAAAATAATTGATCGATGGATTATTACTTCTGTTATTTATTACTAGAACAAAATTAAGCTGGCCATAAATCTAAGTGTTTTGATACAATAAATTCCTGGGCCTCATTTAATACCATATGTACGGACATAAGCGTCCATAGACAATTAATCTGTTTCAAATATTAGTATAAGTCTTAATTCCATTGCTTCAATAGCCTTATAAGATACACAAGGAAGCCAAAACATGCTGTCATATACAAGCCCCCCCCCCCCCCCAACAAAAACAGACTTTTATTGATCAGTTGGGGGCATTGTTATTACGCAGATAGTGTACGGAAACACCCATACTGTTCAATTCGCAATTAAAAAAATTGCTCCCCGCACAGCATTTCGCGATGACAGCAATAATAATTAAGTAGTAATTGATAGATAATTCTGTCAGAAGTAAATAAATTCAAAAGGTGTGAACAGAAATAAAATATATTTTGATTTAAAAGAGTTAATGTACTGGTACTGACTAAAAGATATAGAAATTATATATACTGCATGGAAAAATGATAGTATCTATTAATGTCGTTATATGCAGTTCTATAAAAAAAATATAATATACACACATTCCATAATATGACATGTACCATAGTCGATAGCAGTTAATTTGTAGCTGTAAATAAAAAATTACCTTATATTGATTATATTATAATTGATAAGCTTCTTCTTCCCATTTGTTCTTACTATTACCAATACAACTACTGCTACTTCTACTACCACTAATACTACTACTACTGTGAAGGATGATATTGCTGCTGATGTTACTACAATTAATACTGTAAGGGCCCCGGTGGATGAGTGGACTCATGCGCTCGCCTTTGCAAGTTTATCCTACATGTTCGCTTGGGTTAGGGTCTTGGGCCTGGCAATGTCAAAGCGTTTAGTATTAGCTTTTTTGTGGATTGGGGCTATTCCCAGGGTTCCACCGGGTTGTTTCTTCCGCCAAATATACTCGCCACCATGTGCTGCAAAATGCCGTTAAACCAACAAATTAATCATAATATTCTTGTAGTAATCAAGGATGCTAACCAACATAGATTGGACTGAATTTCGGCTAAGGAATCCCTTACATTACTTTTACAGGCTCGTCCAACTCATAAGTAGGTACAGGATGAGTTTCGACCGGTCTGTGAATTCAATCTTGGTGACATTCTAACGCGATAGTCATGACAGGGCCAAGCGATAAAGAAAGAAGAAGGTTTTGTTTGGGCTTTAGGAACATTTAAAAAATGATACGACTCACTTAATAATAAGTGTTAAATATATTTAATTGGCATTGTCTGTTAATTTTATTCTTTGCCTTTTTGACACGGTATGTATACTTACATTACCTATTAATCATAATATGTGTGTAGACAAGATTCCAGAGTTAATTCTTTTCAGGAATAATAAACCGAGTGGTCTAAAGCGCTCACCGTTACGTATCACTGCCATCTCACCTCAGTCTGCATTGGTTTGAGTCTCGGATTCGGCCAATGTGGGTATGTACTTTCTGGGGGTTTGCCAGGTTTAACCTCCACCATTAATACTGGCCGCCATGTATAGTCTATCTTGTGCTGAAAAAAGGCGTTAAACCCTACTACAACAATAATAACAACATCAGGACCAATAACACTTAAGCCATAGTTGAATCTTTTATAAGGTCGTTGTTTTATTTTTATACAAATTTTTGGCCTTCTTAAGTTTTTCCAGTCAGATCAGGGTAAGATGTTATGACTGGAACTTTCCGACAAGTTATGCATAATTCAGGCATCTAGTAATTTAAGTTTTCTACTTATCACTCTGAAAGCCAAGCGCTGAGAAAGTTTGTATCAAACTTTGAAAAATATGAATCGGGCATATTGTTTTGATACTCGAAAATATTGGAATAAATTCCGCGTAGGTTGAAGGTTCGCTTTGTACATTTCAACGTTTCGATAAAAATGATTACGTCTGATCTAGATAAAAACGTACATCAATGGTGTTATTGTCTTTGGAGACAATTACAAAAATTCCGTACTTGTGTTGCATTTCTATGATGAGAAGGTTTCCTGCTTATTTAGGCTGGGGTGGGGTGCTCCCGATATTGTTTAACCTATTACAGAAGACCCAATCTGGCTAATTTCTTTTCAGAAATTGAAGTAGTGATAGAGAAAGGCAAAACTCTGGGCCCCCAGTCAGCGGTGCTGACAGTTAACTTAATGAATATGCAAAGTGTGAAATGCAAATAAACAATTTAATATCATTCAATAACAGTCATCTCTCAAATAAAATTAAAATTAAAACCCTATCACTCGCCCTCACTCGACCAAGTGATGGCTTTTTTCATCATCTGACTTAGTGTGATAGATTTTCCTCTTGTCCTGTGTTCCTACTCATCTGTATGATCTTTCTCTGGACTGGTAGTCCATTTCCCTCCAGCCCGTCTAACTTCTGCCTCCGTTCTTCCATTTTCTTTGTCTCCCAGAGACTCGGACCAACAGCACTGGGTTAATTCCCTCTGTCTCCTACAGCTCCTCTGAGAGCTTTCTGTATTAACTCATAAGGACATTAGCATAGCATATTCCCCTAACCTTCTATCTCACACTAAACAACAGTATCATCAGATAAGCCGTTACCTTCTTTGGTCACGCATTCGTGCACATCGAAATACATATTCTCTCTGATATGTGTACACGGTATATATAGATTCGCAATCTTATTATACAGAACAATATCACATAATTAGACGCATATTTGTACATTGCACTTCTACAAAGTGTACAAAATGTACACAGATATCCACATATCCATGCATTGATATATCTTTCGCAAATCCATAATAGTACGTACCTCTTCGACAGCGTTATCGTCCGTCCACAGCTATCTCAGTACGGCGATTGGGCCATGTACAGTCCTCCCGTACAAGAGTTCAAAGGGACAAAACCCTACACTGGCTTGGGGTACTTACCAATATGCAAACAGCATTGCAGGAATGTACCGATACCAATCTTTGAGGCGGCCTTCGCACAGCTTATTGAGCGTGTTCTTTAACGTCCTGTTAAAGCCCGGAAAATTCTTTGACAAGACAGTCACGCGTCTTGGCATTTCCCATGTGTCCTCCCATGAGACTCTTGTGTGTGCGCGTGTTTTAACACTTCACCTTACTTCTCTTTTGGCACGACGACTTGCTTAAAGTATTTGATGACTTTTCTGGCGAAGCGATACAAGATCCCCGTCTTGTACGCGAACCTCACCGCACCATTCGAAGTTTCCTTCTCCATTCTGTCTTCAGCGGTTTGTGCAACTGCTCCAGAGTTGCGTCCCTCTGCTGAACTTCCTCAATTCGTCCAGAAGTACGTTACTGACGCTGTTGAGGTTAAGTTCCATCGGAGTCGGTTTTGTCTGTCGACTCTTGGACCATGGTTCCCACAGCACTCACCGGCAGGTTTCGGGGTTCGGTTGAGGCAACACATAATGACATTTCAGTATAACATCATGTGACAGTCGAGCCAAGTACACATCTTCAATTTTCCCCTTCACGTACGGTGAGTCGAGGTGTGTCGTACAAGATGGTGACACCTTCTCCGTTGACAGTTACTGAAGCAAGTTTTGCTAGTTTACAGCTTGCCTCCGGCTCACACTTTTTTTCTAGCAAGGTCATTCACCTGTGTCTGCCAGCAGTTGGGACAGTCCCTGGCAAAATACTCTGGGCATTTGTAGTTGAAACACGTCGGTGGCCCTAACCAACCTGCAAGTCCGGTTTTCGTGGATGAGGCCTGTCTGTGTCTATGGGTGGCATCCTTAACTGAGGTTCCTCCTCCGACTTCCGGTCGCCATGACGGTAACGGAATGCCGGCTCTTTACCCCCCCCCACACACACACACACACGGCGCGACTCAGTGGGTCGGCGTCAGTCCACGCCTCCGGAACGTTCACTCTTCGAGTGTGACTGCTCCTACCTCTCCTGTATGCTAGAGATTTCTTCTAGCGTCTGGTGTTCTCTATCTGCTAAAAATACTGTCAACTCACGATTCATACTCAGGACATGCTCCTTGAGTATGACCTCGCGTATCTCGTCGTACGATCTTTCGACGTCGGCCATATTCATCCATTTCTCAAATAACCCTCGAACGCGAGTGTGGAATTGAGAATGAGACTCCGTTGTCTTTTTCATGGAGTCTCAAAACAAATTGCGGTTCGTTTCGGCAGTAAGCCTATAATGGCAGAGAAGGGCTTTATTGAGCGTATCGTAATCAACAGCTTCGTCGGCAGCTAAGTCGTTCGAAAAGGCTGAGACGTTGGTCGCCCAATAATGCGTCAAAACTTTGTAAGCGGCCCCGAGTTTCACAAACTGCACGAGATAATCGTCAATGGTCTCGTCTTTGTCATTGAATAGCGGCATACTTATTTGTACCATTCGGTGGTCGATGAGTGGTCGTACGCTTCCCGCAGGGATCGTAATGGAGTCGTCCCTATTGTTAGCCCTAGCTCCTACCTTTACCTTTTCCATTTTGAGAGCGTGAGCGAGCTCTCGTTCTTTTGTGGCTGTGGCCGCGGATATCTGGGCCAGTTCTGGTTCTTTCTGGGTTCATCTTTCGATGGATATCCGGGCCAGCTCCATCTGGATTTCTCTATCGGCAAATATCCGGGCCAGCTCTAGTTATCTTTCGGCGTCTTTTCCAGCCTTTCATCTTTTCATGCGTTCTTCAAATACACAGGGTGGAAATATCTCAAACTGTTCACTACAACTTCCTAACCAATAACTTTTGATCGTAAAGAAAATATATGTCTAATTCATATCCCGGACGAAAGCGCTGATGTGAAGGTTTCCCGTTTATTTAGGTTGGGGTGGGGTGATCCCAATATTATTCAAATTAAAACAGAAAACCCACCCTGGCTCGTTTTTTGTCAGAAATTGAAGTAGTGATAGAGAGATGCAAAACTCAGAGCACCCAGTCAGCGGTACCGACAGTTAACTTATTGAATATATAAAATGTGAAATTCAAATAAACAATTTAATATCATTCAATAACAGTCATCTCTCAAGTAAAATTCAAATTAAAACCCTATAACTCGTCTTTGACTCGATCAAGTGACGGACTATTTCATCATCTGATTTAGTGTGATATTATTAACACACAATGACATTAGCATAGCATATTAACGAAGCTATCAAACTCACCATAAACAACAATATCATCAGCTAAGCCATTATCTTCTTTGGTCACGCATTCGTGCACATCGAAATACACATTCTCTCTGATATGTGTTCACGGTATATATAGATTCGCAATCTTATTATGCAGAACAATATCACATAATCAGATGAATTTCTGTACATTGCACTTCTACAAAGTGTACACATATATCCACATATCCATGCGCTGATATATCCTTACACATGAAACTCCTACAAAGATGACACAAACAGGCAAATCCCTATTAACTAATGTTGCACACTGCAACAATTATACAAAGTTTATAATTCAATTCAACATTTGCAAATCTATAATATCAAATGAATACATGCACGAGGTTGCTACGAATTAACCCAATAGCGAATTACAATTTAATTCTTTACATTAATCTTGCTCATATCTCAAATATGCATGTAGATCAAACACTACGAATGAATCAAACCCTACAAATGGTAATTATACGTACTAAGGTATACATGCTGCAATAATTAAAGAACACTTGCTTTGCCGTAATATATTACAACAATCTAGCAAATAGTCAATGACCTGTACTGAAACTCCGTGTAATTCCCAGAATAACAAGTTTCCCGTCAATTTCGAATGATGTTGGAGTAGCTTATCTTCCCTTTTAATTTCAACAAGCTGGTATAGCGACTACTGCCGTTTAGTTCTCAAGATAATATATTTAAGCGTGCGATTCTAATGTTAACTACGCCTGGCTCAATTCCGAGTGGATGTTGATTCACATAATTATCAGACACAGCCTTCTCACTAGAGTCTATCAAGGGTGGTTTTACGAACCCCATTTGATGTTCCTTTGATCCGATCACGGAATTCCATTAATTACCTGTTGTGAACGATGTGATGACAATTATTATGTAACTGGCTGCCCAAAATAAGACCAGTCACGAATGTTATGCCCATGTCAATTAACTGGCTTGACAACTCATTGTTCGACGAATTGACCTTCATACATATTTACGGCGCGAAGTTATACATGTTGCAATCTGGTTAATCCTTACAACGTGACATATGGCAAAGCGTGGTACAAGGTCAGGTTAAACCATTTGAAATTAAGTTCAATGCTGATTTCCTCGTGACTATCAGTATAAACCAGTTAATGCAAGTTTTAGGTATAGCTGGGTGTTATCGGAAATGTTTGTTTTCGACCAACTTGCTGAGTAAAAAGAAAACTAAGTTTGATTAGTCTGAAAAATTTCAGGCCGCTTTCAGTAAGTTAAAGACAACACCTAAGAATTAACTAGTTCTTTCAGCTCCATATTTCAGCCAAAAATTTATTATATATGCTGATGCATATGATGTTGGAGTTGGTACAGTGTTGATTCAAGAAGTCAATAATGTTGTAGATCATCAACTGTACTTTTCTAAGACATTAAATAAGCAGCAGATAAATTATTCCACAGTCAATAAGGAATGTTTGATATTTGCGTCTCTAAATTTGAAATGTATATTAGCTAGCCCCTCTGCGAATATTATATTCAGTTATCGTAACACCCTACATTCATTAGCAAGATACAAAAAGAAAAACAGAGATTACTAAAGCTAAGGTGGAGTTTGGTGTTAATGGAATATGATATTTACACCAGGCACATCAAGGCAAACGATAATCTATTTGCAGCTGCACTCTCATGTGAATAGAAGTATTATTCTGCTTCCTGCATACTATGTGTCAGTCATAAGACTTCAGCTTCATATGAATATTTAAATAACAGTTAAAATAAAGCTTAGGGAATACATCTTGTTCTTTTTAGGAGAGGTAAATCTTTTAACTAGAGTGTGGGTTAAATATTAATGTTCATTTATCTTGGCATGAGTCAAGGACATATTGTTTACAATTTTTTTCTTTATAATTTTAGTAACACGTCTTTGGTAGTTATGAAAAGATTGTTATACAAATGAACTTTTGTCCTACATTCCCATTCTTCTTTATGCTTTATTTTAAAATACATCCTTATTTAAATGAAAAATTATTAATTCATGTGATAAGATCTGAAGTAGAAGTCTTAATGTTGTAGTCAGTATTTCATTTAGGTATTCATTTTCGTATTGTATCATGTGATAAGATCTGAAGTAGAAGTCTTAATGTTGTAGTCAGTATTTCATTTAGGTATTCATTTTTGTATTGTACGGAACTAACTTATTTGTTGAATTTTACAAAACGTGTTGGTTTTCACGATTGTTATTTTTTATTAAGACCGTAAAGTCGTAAAATAAAGCTGAAGCGTTTCACGTGATTCACATGTTAATGGCTAAACTAATTAGATTCGGTACAAACATGCACGTATTAGTGACTCAAGAAATATTGGTTCGAGTTAAATTACAGATTTCCACATATTTGATCTAGTATGAGTCTTCCATTAATACTTATCTTAAAATATGGCTGTGATTCACACAATATACATCAACAGGGAGAAACAACCTAAATTGACTTGAACTGGTTGTGCTGCATATTTTACAATATTGTACATCATGTTAATGTAGTAATAATACTCATGAAAATTTCTTTAAATGCAATAATTTACCTGTGGTTAACAACAATTTCATCAACATATCTTGTGTTGACTAATATTTTATTTTAAACAGATGTTAAATATATTTCTTTCTTTCGCTTCATAAAAATCGTTATGATTTGTAATAACTTAGTTGAGCCGTCCATGCATTGTATATAAGTGGTTTTATAATTTGCGCGTTGTTAAATAGACGGCTATTTAAATATTTTACTGTAACTGTTAGCAATTATAAGAATTGAATTGATATTTTGCAGGATTCATCAAGTCAGGAAGCTTAAAAATCGATATAAAACCATGCATAAAACAGTATTAGAGTAAAATAGTTTTTTTTTTTTATCCATACCCAAAAAGTCGATAATATATATAGTTGGGAGTGAAGGCTGCTTTTTGCAATATTTTTAAAATGTATCAGCCGAGGACAGACTCCACGCTTGACCGGTTGCAGTCAATAATTCACCAAATCTAGACCACATAATTCTATTCATATGACATAATACGCATTGTCAAGAAAGTGTTCAATACTTGCGATTTGAAGGTGCATTCACCTACGCCATTGATTTTCACGATCATTATTCAGGTCAAGTACGATTACTGCACTGAAAAACAAGGTCCTTTCAGGGTCAAGCACACCTTCAATAGGAATTTGATTGATAGCAAATTATGGGAAGGCAGGAAGATGAATTTATATCGTAAACCCCATATATGCAGATTTAAATAGTTAAAGCAAAGAACGCATGTATGTATGTATGTATGTATGTATGTATGTATGTGTGTGTGTGTGTGTGTGTGTGTGTGTGTGTGTGTGTGTGTGTGCGTGCGTGCGTGCGTGCGTGCGTGCGTGCGTGCCAGTACATGCTTTTAAAAAACTTTAATTGGCAAGAGATAACTAATAGAATCCTGATATAGAATCTGTTGTCATGGAAAGATCATAAAGTTTTGGTGGTGTTTTAAAAGAAAATTTTGAATCATATTTGCACAGTTGTTAAAATTTCCTTTAGCACTCGAAAAATTAGCTACATAAATGGCTGAATTATTTTAATACAAAAGTAATTAATCGATGAAAATAAAGGAATACATTCGTCATCGGATAAATTATTACGTACAGTCAAAGCAAAAAAAAGCAGGATACAGTTGAATTCCTTTTTTAAATGGTTTGCTTACGTATCAGGTTAAAACGACGAAAGTACAATATATGTTTTCGAGCACTTTTGAACAAGTTGTAATTAAAAACAGAGAATGCACTTTTATTTCAATTCTTCAATTGTTTAACCACATGACTTTCTATGAGTTTTTAAATATGTCTTAAGCTAAGTATTTTGAGAATGTATCAGTAGTAAACATGTACATTTTGTTATCTAGAATTAAATTGTATTGTTTGTTAGTTTGTTCTTCACGATAATGCTATGTAAAATTGTATGTTCGACTTTACCAAGTTCAAACTTGAGTTCATTTACGATCTTTCCTATGCGAGTAGGTTAAATATTAAGAGCATTATCCATTAAAGTAAACACATTTATTTAGGCTTCAATAATACTAAGCATATTTATAGGTGTCTTTTTCTATCGCACTGGTATTTCTCATGGAATAGCCTGTTACGCCTGATGCCTGTTGCTAAATATATATATATATATATATATATATATATATATATATATATATATATATATATATATATATATATATATATATATATATATATATATATATATAAGCGGCAAATAGCATCGGCATTCTAATACAAGGTGATATTAGAATTAGTCCTCCAGCATGTTGTCAAAAATACAAATTGTTTTTATGTATGAACTCTTCCCTCTCCCTGATTACATATATTAAGCTTGGGAGGACATCTTTAGTTTGAAAGCGCTTTTCTAAATAGTGTCGCTGTTATTGTACCCAAATAGTCCTTGTAGGAAACTATGACAAACAAATAACTATGTTATCTAACTCTTAAAGATTCACTGATTATCGGTTGCAATCTTTGAATACACTGGTTAGATGGCCTTTTGTTGACTAATGATAAGAAAACTTTCATGTTCCGAACAGCTTGATTGGTCTACACTTTCCAAAGACCAAGACTATTGAATAAATTCAGGACTAACGATGCCTTTTTTCAGGACTTCTTCTTATGTCAGTAAGCATTTGTTTATATATGACTAATACAGTATATTTTTTATTATCTAAAGAGATAACATAGTCCAGTATTTCACCATGCGCTAATATGTATTGAAACATATAGGTTATTCTCTTAAATTTACCTGACAGAAAATAATTTTGGAAATATGGCTTCCGATGAAATTAGTATTTAAGAAGACTTTATAAATGGTAGATATTGCTTGATAAAAATTCCGTTAATTTATATACATCTTTACTCTTTGTTGTTCTTGTTCCTTTCATTCGTTCATGAAGAGAACAGCAAGTATAACATGTCCGTCATTCTGATATAACGAGATTATTGCAGATTAATTTGTGTTTTATTTATCGCACGTTATCTATTTAAGTTTGCATTCCATTGAAGTATTGGCTATGATATTACCGTCAATCTAAATTAAATTGCTAAATATATTATAGTCCATAGCTGATGCACATGCATGGAAATTGTTACTACTTTCATCGTGACGTCCTCGGCCCATTAAGAATGTCTGACTTTGGCTCCTTCATGAAAGACAAAATCTTCATTTTCTGCATAAATACCATTGTAGAAAAGCAGAAAATGCAATATAAAGTGATCGTGCTGTTTTCACCATGTGTCCTTTTACCACTAAATGTACAGCATTTTTGGCATTGTCTATCTAAAGGGAGGTAACACACTATGAAGAGTATTGTGACTGGAGAAAACAGGAAGTGCAAATGAACCTGCATTTCGCAAAATAATAGGTGAAAATTTGTATAATATTTAGCTAAAATAAAAAATTATCTAATGAACAACTATTTTAAATGCAAAAATTTCGGATAAAGGTCACTTGGCAGAGATTGCATGATAATGCCAACATAGCGAACAAAGTCCCTGTGCAGATATTAAATTATGGTGTCAACAATTCTTTAATATTGCAAAAGAATAACATTGCAATTGTTTTGTTAGATGCTGTGGATTAGCATACAAAAATCTACAATTACACTTAGCTTAAGTGTGGTATGAACTTGGATTATATGCTTCAAACTGTTTAGAATATGTCTGTACTAAGCATGACAAATAATTCGCATATTTGCTGATGATGTCGCGTGGAACGCCCGGAACAAATAAGGGAGAGCCTCTATTCTAGATAGTTTTTCCACCCTGTATAAGTGGTTCTGCAAATAAAACTAAGCGCAAAACAGAGGTTATTTTTAAGAACAAATACTTTTAAACGCTTACGTTTGGAAGATATGATGTACACGACATGTAAAGCTCATTACAAGCGTAGTAATTGTTAATGCTTTGCCTGAGCAAAACTGAAACAATAATAATAATAATAATAATAATAATAATAATAATAATAATAATAATAATAATAAAATAATAATAAAATAATAATAATAATAATAATAATAATAATAATAATAATAATAATAATGAGGACTTTGTATAGCGTCTAATCTTTAGAAACTTTCAGTGCTTTACAACATCTATAATGATATGACTACGCTACAGAAACACCCACAACCCCAACCCCCCAAACAAACATGAAATTGGAAAACATAAAAACATGCTGTAAACGTATAAGATACAAAACATTATTATGTATCCAAGATTGTTCCTGCAGTCGAAAAATGTGAGTTTTAAGAGCACTCTTAAAAAGGACCACTGTGTCTTTGTGTCTAATTTCAAAGGGCAATTCGTTCCACATCGCCGGGCCATGGTATGCAAAAGAACGTTGTACATATGACTTCGTTTTCATAGTGGGAACAATGATGGTGAATACACATGGGTGAGGCCGGATAACTATGTTGGACTGGAGTCTGTCAGTGAAACGAAGCACAGAGAACACATTTTGCGCTTGATTCTGTATCGAATGGATAGCCAGTGTATGGTATAGAGCAGTGGTGAGGAGTGCTCTGATCGAGGTACTCGAAATATGATCCGAGCAGCTGTGTTTTGAACTTTTTGAAGTTTCTGGAGTAAATATTGAGATTAACCAGACAGAATTGAGTTAAAATAGTCCAGTCTTGAAAGTACTAATGAACACACAAGTGTTTTAGTGGCATAAACAGAAAGATATTTGCGAATGGAAATGATGCGTCTCAGCTCAAGATATGTAGCCCTGCATATGTTCATGACATGTTTTTGCAATGTGAGAGTACTGTCTAGAGTTAAATCTAGGTTTCGTACTGACTGTGTGAATTTAATGTTTCGGGTGTTGCTGATATTTATTGTCTGAGGTAAAGGAAGTGAATGAAAAAGTCTTTGTATTGTGATCAGACTGGCCTCAGTTGTATCATCCTTCATCTGCAGCTTGATACATGCCATCCATGATTTCACATCAGAAATACACCTCTCTACTCCATGGATGGTAGCATAAACTTCATTAGGGTGGCTTTACTTGTATATTTGGGTGTCATGAGCGTAGAATTAGAGAGACACTGGGTGATAGTCTATGACACTTGGGAGCGGCTGAGCGTATATAATGAAGAAAAAAAAAAACAGGTCCAACAACAGACCCCTGTGGAACACCATAACATTGATCAACTGGGCTGAAATGTATTCCATTTGCAGATACAGTTTGTGTCCTGTTGAGTAAGTAGGACTTGAACCACTATAAGGCTATATTCTGAATGTCAAATACATGCTGGAGACGGTGATGTAATATAGCATGGTCTATTGTGTCAAATGCTGAAGACAAATCAAGGAGGGTGAGGACTGTAACCTTTCCACTATCCAAAGCAGAGAGAATATCATTAAATACTTTCAGAACAGTAGATTCAGTACTGTGGCAAGGGCGATATGCAGACTATACATTGCTAAAAAGACTGTTTGAATTCAAATGAGACACAAGTTGGGTTAGAACAACTTTTTCTAACATTTTTTTTCTATGAATGGGAGGTTTGAAACTGGGCGGTAGTTCTTTAAATCGTTGTGGTCAAGTGATGGTTTCTTCAGCAAAGGCTTTACGTTGGCAGTTTTGAAAAATGATGGGAATACCCCCCGAAGAGAGGGATATATTAACAACATGAGTTAGTGAAGTCAATATTGGATCTAAGCACTCAAGCAGCAGGGATGTTGGAATTGGATCAAGTTCACAACACTTTGGTGCACTCTCCATCACAATTGTTCGTACTAAATCAATAGAGACTGGTTCAAATGCTCCTAATAGTTGTCGCTGAAATTCTGTATCATAACTGTACTGTGACGAGTCAATTGAAATTGTGTTGTCAAGCGAATCTCTAATGGTTTGTACATTGTCACGGAAGAAATTTGCAAATAGGTCCGGAAGGTCTATTGGAGAGAAGGTAGTTGGAAGTGGTGTACATTTGTTCCTTGACATTAGTTTGTTAGTTATCTCGAAGAGCTCTTTGCAGCTGTAACTCTCGGTGATCTTAGTACTGTAGTGGGATAATCTGGATAAATGGACTATGTCTGTAACGTTCTTCTTAGATGTTTCATAGATTTATTAATGAATAGTGGGTCTGGTGGAAAGCCAAAGCCAATCTGCATTTCGGCGATGTCTTTTAGCAGTGCGATGCTGGTCCCTAACACTGCTATACCATGGAAAAGACTTTTTTTTTAATTGATTCTCTGCATCTGGTGGCCGGGGCATGTTTTTCAAGCAATGAACGCAGGCAGTTATCGAACTGTTCTGCTGTAGGATGTAAGTAAGTTGTTAGTTTTTCCTTGATATCATGCATTAATTTGGTTCTATTTATCATACGGAGGTTTCTCTTAGTAGCAAATAAAGGTGGATGGTTAGGGACTGATACGTCGAGATGACATATAATGCAGAGGTGATCTGTGTATGTGTACAAATATTTACAACGACACACAAATTCTTACAAAGTACTTATTGGTAGGAAAAGTGTTTCATGAGCAGTATATAAGTGGGATACACGAGTGGATTTCAGACTTTTATCATCAGGTCTTTGAAGAAACCAGTCTAAAATGTGACCAAGTTTATGGGTGTGGTGGTTAACTGACTGTTTAAGGTTGACAACATTAATGGAATCTAGGAGTTTTGACTTGTACTGGTTTCCAGGACAGTCAAAGTTAAAATTATTCCAAGAATAATTAGGTTGCCACCTATCGAATTTCCATATTCCAGAAGATTCAGAAGCTGCTCCAAAAAGAGATATTCAGTCAGCTTGTGTTTTCTACTAGGAGGAGGGTTGTAGAGACAGAAAAAAATGGACTGACGTTCGTTCAAGTGGGAGTGTTGTTTGGACTAGTTCAAACGATGTGTGGCAAAAATTGAAGGTTGTGTTCTACTTAAGACATTCAATCGTGGAATTCTTTGTGATGACAGCAATTCCACCTCCGCGAGAGTTGCAGGGGAACGACTTGATGGAGTAATCGGTGGTGTTAAATCCGCGAACTTGGGCTCATCGCCTGATGTTTTTAGCCATGTTTCTGTCAGGAAGAAGACATCGATATTCTGGTCGTTGATGAAATTGACTATTTATGTGCGCATTACCGGTGATCCTACTGATATGCGTTGAATAATGCAATATGTAGTGGTATCGCTGGAACAGCTGACACAACGGTTGACGATTTAAGATGAATTTGCACCAGGTTATCAAAATTAACGGGCGAATTTTTAAAATGTTGATCTGTTACGGGCGAAAGGGAGAGAACTGGAATCCTTCTTTTTGTTCTACGATGGTCAGCTTTGAAACAACGTTTCATTTTTCGCTTCCGTTTACATTTAAGTAATGATGAATGTAGTCCCAGGTCATTTGGTCTTGAGTACTAGGGCATCTACTAAAACGATCAAATCCTGCACCGGGCATAATGTCTTTAAAGAGGCATATAACCGGCACTCACTGTTGTTGGTTTTTCAATATTGAATTTAATCCCTTAGAGTGTGTATCACAACGTAAAATAAACACACACTGATATTTAGTTCAACCATGCATTAACCTATTCATACGGGCTATTTTAAAATCTTAACTATTACTTATATAGTTTCAAAATCTTAACTATTACTAATATAGTTTTAAAATCTTTCTATTACTAATATAGTTATGTAATCTTAACTTTACTTAGTAATACAGTTATGTAATCTTTACTATTACTAATGCAGTTATGGAATTTTGACTATTACTAATACAGTTATGAAATTTTGACTATTACTAATATAGTTTGATAGTATTTGAAGGAAAAGAGATTTTCAACATGTTTCTAGACTCACGTAATGCCGTCAAAAAGTGCTCATATGTTTTCCGAAGTCTTGAAATAGGGAATATTGTAACATTATTCAAACCTGTTTGAGTAGGCAAAATAGTTCTTGTAAAAGTCTTTACTTTGCCTAAGTTATGAGACTAAAGAATCGTATTAGCATATAAAATAACAACAAAAGAGAAAGAAGGACAAAATGAAGGTAATCAAACGATTCTAGCAAACCTTGAGGTATACAGCTTAACAACTGTGTTTGTTCTATCTATTTCGACAAAGATCAACTCTATAACCAGCTAAATGAATCCAAAAATAAACATACATGTATGTCCGTATTCCTGTAGTTTAAGCTTTTCGGTTGGCATTACAGTTTTACAGCTGATCCGAGTATTATCATAAACGGACCACTTACTGCCAAATCGAGAAACATTGTCCTCTCGAACGTTGTTTTGTTTAAAGTCAACGTTGGAAATCTCTACCTATTATATTTCCCATGCGCTTATCAACTTGTTGATTCATTTATTTGCCCACATATTTCTACAATGGAATATAAATGGCGGTCGCGTGAGAGATGTATTTAATTTTGACTGGAAAAATCACAACTGGACATATAGTTATATATAACGGAAATTGCCCGTACATTTCGAACGATATTTTGTAATATTTCACTGTGTCATATTCATCAAATTGAGAAAAAAATAATTAAATCTACTAATCCAATCAGCGTGATCGTTTCTGGTAAATTTGTTTACATTTGTTTGTGGTATGGATACGCAAGGTTTGGATGTATTTCTGCTCAGATCTGGGCTCAAAAGAGTTAACGTGATGTCCTGTTCACTATTCTGATCTGTGTTTTCTTTCATCTTTTCCAATTCCTTGAAAAGTAATATTATCCGGCTATTTACTTTATTTTGTCACGTTTTAAAGTACGACTCAAGAATGAAATATCAGCAACCTTTACCATATTATATGCAGAATTAACCGCTTGATAAGTCACAGTCTATGCTAGGGCCCAGTGGCGTAGCGAGGATACTTGGCGTAGCCAGGGCAAAACACCCAAATTTGCGTCGCCCAGGGAAAAATACCCAAATTTGCGCCCCCCGGCTGCCCCTGCTGCGCAGTTATGTTGATACTTTGGGTCGATTTGGCACTCCCTAGCCACCGGCGCCCGGGGCGAATACCCCACCTGCCCCCCCCCCCCGTCCCTACGCCACTGATACGGCCTAGCAGACGAAATGCCCAATGATAAGATTTACGAATGCAGTAGTGACCCTAAATGATAGAAAGTTATTTAGTTACGTGTATATTTCTAATATATACTAACCACTATTCGACAATAAATTATGAAGTTGGATTCGAGGATTTAGGTGTTGAAAACTTTAAAGGTAAGTTTGCACCTTTATTCTGATCCTAACTTAAACATGTCTCAGATTCATAAACCTGTCTGCATTAGTAAACAAACAACAACAAAAAACCTGGAAGAAATGATGTTACTGCATTATAAAGAGCGACAGCTATTCATAATATTTATCACCGCTTGTGCTGCCATTTTTTATGACATGCATAATATAAAATACTTTACCTGTGATATTAAAAATAAGCTTCCCCTCCAACAAAAATGTTACTAAACTCACTAATATTTTAGGACCTTCATAGTACTTTTTCTTGTGGTTTGATTGAAAAGTCTGCAAGGACATCTGACTCTACTTATGCTAGAAGTGGAATATATAGCTGGCAATTTCTGGGATATCTTTTTATCACGCAGGGAAAAAAATATATCCTTATTTCGTAATTCAATTAAGCTATAAATCTAAACAAACATGGGCGGGTCACCTAACCATATTACAAATTTTGACTCCACCCAATATAACTAGCTCTCATAACAAAACTATATGTAATACAAATCATTTCTTTTTCAAAATAGATACGGCAAATTAAGTTGATTAATTAGAATATGAAAAATTGTAAAGCACTGCCATGAGAAGTGCTGCAGCAGTCGGGGTTCTAAGATTGTTGAGCGAACGGATTGTATTTATATGTTTAGAAAATCTCTCAGATCACCAGACCTGATTCAATTCACGATAAAACTGCTAACACCATGTCTTCAATTCATTAATAATTCCATGATGTTTTTAGTTGATATCAAACAATTATTGTTTACAAGCGGGCGTAGGTAGGAGAAAGAATTCACACGGGTACAACAAAGGCTGTCCAAATGAGACTAAATTGATAGGAATTCTGCATGTTCAAGGATTTGACTAATTAATATAGAAGCAGGCCCAATAGACTGGAATGAATAATGTGGAAGCAGGCCCAATAGACTGGAATGAATAATGTGGAAGTAGGCCCAATAGACTGGAGTGAATAATGTGGAAGCAGGCACAATAGACTGGAATGAATAATGTGGAAGCAGGCCCAATAGACTGGAATGAATAATGTGGAAGCAGGCCCAATAGACTGGAATGAATAATGTGGAAGCAGGCCCAATAGACTGGAATGAATAATGTGGAAGCAGGCACAATGAATGGAATCAATAATATGGAAGCAGGCCCTATGATAAGAATGAAAATTATGGAAACAAGCCAAGTAATTGGAGAATATGGAAGCAGGTCCAATGATTGGAATGATATTACGAAGTAGACCCAAATATGGAATGAATAATATGGAAGCCGGTCCAAGGATTGGAGTGATTAATAAAAACATAAAGACAAATTAACGTTTATATACAGCAAAATACATCATCTCAATAAAAATAGTAGACCTCAATCACCAGGTGACTATATAATATACAATTATATAATATATAACTCAACATCTTGAACAGAACCATTTATAAAGAATATTAGTACATGGTCACCTAATAATGGTTTTTGTTAGGTAATGGAAATCAAATTTACGATTATACCTTAAACACCCTAGATATATGAAATGATGGTAACAGTTCTTTCCTTGTTTAAAATAAATCATGGAACAATAAATAAATAAATAAATAAATAAATAAATAAATAAATAAAAACAGTTTAAAGATAATACAATTATCTTGATTCTAACACACAGTGAATGCAACTTCTAACTTATATCATTTATTGTATTAGCCTGTTCAGCTATTTCTTTGACTATTCGACAAACGCTTCCTTTCAGAAACAAATCCCAAATAAACCATGTACTCAAAACTTGAACTCTTTGACTGGTAAAATATTTCAGGCTGACCGTATCGTAACACAAATGAAGTACTGAATGCTATTTAAGAGAAGCCATACGAATTAAAGAGAGGAACTTCTCTGATATACGATTATTTATATTTTTACGAATGAGCGTTATGACTTTGAAGCTAAACATTCTTTCCTAGTAGATATGTGCAAATTCGAGTTATATTTGTTCTCAATAAAGATTAAACATAATCAGTATTATATGTAGTTACTGTAAAAATGAATGTACAGTAAAGCTTGTCTTTTGACCTTTTACCAAATGTCTTTGTTGTCAATGTTAGTTCATTTTCTGTATGATTCATACGAAGAATCAAGGCAATTAAGCAAACAAGAAACGTCTTGAAGATTATTCTGACGTATGTGACTGGATTTGCATTACACAACAATTTTCTAATAATAGTTTTCACTGATAGAAATCTTCCTTTGAAGGTCCGTACAATGTTGGGATCAGAACCAAGTAAAGAGAAGTGAAACATTTATATTGAAAAGATTTTCTTTGATGATTTGTTCGCTACAATACAGTTTAATAGATGAAAAGCACATTGTAAAAGGTTTATTTATAACCAATGTCAACACTGCGAATTGCAAATTACACATCTGCGTCTTTTAAGAGAATTGTGTAGATTGACGTAGAAAGCTTTGCTAGTTCTTGTTATTGTTTGTTTGGGATACGGATATATTCTAGGGCATAACAATATACAGGAAAACTGAGAGAGAGAGAGAGAGAGAGAGAGAGAGAGAGAGAGAGAGAGAGAGAGAGAGAGAGAGAGAGAGAGAGAGAGAGAGAGAGAGAGAGAGAGGGGGGGGGCAAGGTGACACTGTTACTGACAATTATCACAATCGTAATCGCATTATAATTATTCTATGCTATAGACGTCAGTGATTAATTTTGTTTTGAAACGATATCTTCGAATTGACTCTCTATCGTAGAAAACAATTTTACTAGATTCTGATGATGTGCATGACAGTACAGCTTGTACAGATCTTTAAACTTGGGACTATAGTTACATGGTTGAAAACATGTTATCGTGAACATAATTTTATGATACTCGTGCTTTCTTAAGAATTTTGCTGAAATAGTACTGAGCTAGTAAGTACACGGAACACTTAACAAACACGCGTACTGTTTACTGCACAAATACAGGCCCGCCCAATTTTGTATGTTTTGTGTAATAATTAAGGGATTCCCTGTTTGTGTTTTTCAGAAGTTGTATCTCTTACTGGTAATGCAAGACTGAATCTTTGTGTGGAACCTCCAATCTTAAATATAGGTCGTAATTACCTAAGCCAATGGTATAGCGAGGGATCTATCTCTTTCGTCAGTCATTGCGACCGAGGCCATACACTGATGGATCCAAAAGACAATTGATATCTTTCTTGCCTCACGTGCATTCAGCATACGAGATAAAGTGAAGCATGTGGTGTAGAATTTAAGTTATGGTGCTGCCATTTGTCCTAATGACCTTTAATCTATAGAGAAGTCTTGCATCCCTAGGAGCGAGTAATATGAAAAGTTATGTTGAGAGTTTTGTTAACACCATTCTCTTGACCTTTGACCTATTGAATCCCATTTCAACTCACATCATACCCATTATTCTTTATTCTTAGTATTTGTCAGCTGATAATTTTTCACCGACAAGAATTGATCAACATATGCGCAGACATTTAACAAAGTCAGATTGTGATAATAATTTTGTACAAGTTCTCCAGTTAGGAATACTGTTATGTTTGACACTTTGTATATCAAGCAAACGGGATTTCTCATTAGAGAATAATAATAATAATAATAATAATAATAATAATAATAATAATAATAATAATAATAATAATAATAAAGATCCCTCGTTGGGTGGCATATATAAAAAAAACCATTATCATTTAAAGCAACAACGGCAACAATAAGGGAAATGAAATGAATTAAAATTTTCACAGAGTACATTGCAGTCCAAGGTTGAAAAAATGTTTCTGTTCTAGTTATATTGATATCTGTCGAGTTTATAAGTAAAATAAACATGAAATAAAACATAACACGATTAAAGAAGCTTGGAGTGCAATTTATTTCATTCAAAACTGTCTTGTATGTCATTTTGTTGAAACAGAAAATAACTGAAGCTAACAACTTGGCCATTGATTCTTTTTTTAGCAACACACAAAATAGTTTGCCAGGACTATCATATATTAGACGGCATGGGGTGGACTTCACAATATAATATAATCTTTTTTTTCATCATTTTAAATAAAGAAACTTTTAAACATGTTTGCTTGTTTGGTATGGTTTAATTGACAATTTACACCAAAACCTAGTCCATGGTCGTTAGAAGTAGGAGCTATATTTCTGTGTTTGATAATGTTTAGGGTGTTCAAGTACAGATTGCCAATATTTCATAATATCATCAAGCGAAACGACCAGGACAAATAGAAGCAAGACTCCAAGTCAAATCTACTCCACCTTGTTTGAGTGGTTCTCAATTAAATGTAAGAAAGTCGATAAAAAAGCTACACATGAAAAGAGTTTCTTAATCAAAATCAAAGACATTGCAAAACTTTAGCCTGGATATTTGGATGACATAATGAATGCAACATAGAAAGTTTTTTTAATTAAAACTGCACCGAATTTCAAAGGATTGTTTTATGTTTAAGCGGTGTTGACGCTGTCGAATTTCGATGGGGGTATATCTAGTACAAAGTAGACCAGAGCAGGCTTGTCTTTATTTTATATAATGCTTCAAATGCCATGTTCAAATTATTAGTAGTATCGATACATATATGTATGTATGTATGTATGTATGTATGTATGTATGTATGTATGTATGTATGTATGTATGTATGTATGTATGTATGTATGTATGTATGTATGTATGTATGTATGTATGTATGTATGTATGTATGTATGCATGCATGCATGCATGTATGTGTGTGTGTGTCTGTGTGTGTGTGTGTGTGTGTGTCTATACAATTTTTCTTTAAAGTATAATGTAACAAAAAGTTGAGAGCAATGTATTTATTTTATAATAAACATTTTTCTTGGAAATTACAAGTATGTCTAAATTTAAAATAATAATGACAATTTAAATCGCTTAGAAAGTGTTTTGACAATGAATAACGTATTTAATTTATTAATGGCTATTTTGTTATCTTAATTCAAGCAACATTATTGGATAAACTCAATGATGATGTTGTTCTCTTTATTACTCTCAATAGATGGTGAGAAATGAAACCATTTTTCTCAGACCGTTCCTATTTGTGTTTGACTTTCATTAAGAAGGTCTAGTTAGTCGTATTAGGTGACCAGTGTCAATCTTTGATTGATGACAGTATGTGAGGATGGAAAATCGGCCACATAATTAACGTTGATAGCAGTCTGATTGGGCGCACTGTGGGACAATTTTCTTGCTAGCTTCGTTTTGATCTTGAGAAAACGAATAGAACTTGTCACCTTATAGACCCTATTAGAAGAATTTTAAATATTAATGCGATTTGTTAACATTCATACGTAACAAACATGATCGTAATCATTTCACCATTACATACTTCGTTTAATTTCGTCGAGGTTCATGTCCAGGTCAATATACAGATCTATCGATCAATCGATCCGAGAGCAAATGGGAAAACGAAAATATAATTTTCTTACAAATGCAAATGGTTTCATTGCATGTTTTTTAAAGGCTATACAACTAAAAAATATTTTCATCGTAATTAAAATCTATGAATGGTGTTGAGGTTCGAGAGTGCAAACCATGAGCTAACGTTAGTGTGTATCTTTTTCAAAAATTGGGATCTAACATTTCAGCCATATGTGGACCCTATCCTTCACAGAAAAATGCAATGAATTACATGTGTAGTTGCCTTGTTCGAAACAATCTGAGCACGTTTTGCGGTTTAATACCAAAAAAAAAAGCCAACGTTATGAATGAAACTGGTTCGGAAAGAGTGTCATCAATCGATGAAACAACTTCTATAAGTTTTCAAGTCAATTTAAAAACTGGTAATTTTTGGTATGAGTTTATTGTTATAAAAAGAATAAGAAGAAAAAAGTAATTTGAAAGCCACTGCATCATCATCATCATCATCATCATCATCATCATCATCATCATCATCATCATCATCATCTAATTAAGTATTATAACTTACTTGATTACAATCATTTAAATTTAATTTAAAGAAACCCAAGCAATAACGAAATAAATCAGTAAGTCAATAAACATCAAACACTAGTATATACAAATAATGAAAGACGTAGGCAAACTATTCATCGTGACTTCATGTCGAGAAAGTAAATAAATTACCGTAAAAGCGACAGAAATAATTGAATGCATACAAAATTATAAAGAAACACGTATTATGACTATCACAGCAGAAATAAAAACATATTTACTGTAAGCGCGGAAAATAATTAAACCAGCACCCATTCCAAAAATATCTCCAAAGTTTGAACTAATGCATCGATTCACACTTTGCACGCCATTACAAACAATGTTGCCTTCTATATACCACAGTCTCCAGTGATGAAAGAATATCCGGAGTTCAACAGTGTCCATTTAGAAAGATTTATTTGAACGTTTTTGTTTGGTGTGCTGAATTGTTATATCCGAGTGACCTTTGACCCTATTTAACGGAATACGACCGACCTCTTACTGGAAAGATTAGATTGGTTGATTTATTATGCGGAATGATCATGTTACACACACACATACACACACATATGTATATATATATATATATATATATATATATATATATATATATATATATATATATATATATATATATATATATATATATATATATATATATATATATATATATATGTTAACGATTTATAAATGAAGTTATGTAAATGTGACTCAGATTCGAATCGACGAAAGATAAAACACTACCTACATTATCTTAAAAGCAATTGAAAGAACGACATTTTGCTTTGTTACTCTATTCTTGTTCTTGCTGAGACTTTAATGTTGCCGTATGTTTATTTTGAAGCTTGATTCGTAGGAAGTAGCGAATAAATTAACCTGACAAAGAAACGTCCTCAAGTCTATCTAGAAGTGATTTGCAAAGAGATGCAGACATTGATAGAAGAAAAAAAAATCATCAAATCATCTATTATCACATGCCGTTTTAATTCCCAGTTAGGATCGATCAATGCACTTCTGATTACATCAAGGAAAGCTTAATGATGTTACAGATGCATACGAAAATAGAGGAGGTCTTACCATTACTTCAGTCCTAGAATGTTTAAAATCTGGGCTTCGCTTTAAGGGTCTGACCAATACTTCAGTCCTAGATTGTCTAAAATCTGGGCTTCACTTTATTTTTGACCCTGACGATAGTGTTTATGTAGTTAGAGCTGTACTATCCAAAGATGACGAGGTAGTTGAAAGGTTAATCGTCAGCATGAAAAAAGATAGAATGAGCATGAAGCTTCGTACGGTGTGAACCATTCTTGTGGCCTAAATGGTCCAATCGGATGCGGAAGATCGCCGGTTTGAATACCGGACGAGCCATACCAAAAAGGTATAAAAATGGTACTTGCAGTTGCCTCTCTTGGTGCTTAGCATTAAGCGGTTAATTTTAGGACTGTTCGGCCTGATGTCAGGATCATGAAACATGATGCCCCAGTGTTAGACATCACTATAAATTGACACACTGCAGACATCGTAGCGATATGACTCACATTATTAAAACTAAGTTAAAAATCAAAAAAAGCTCACTCTTACTGTGTGACAAGACGGGAATTTCCGGGGCCCCGAGTGGCCGAGTGATCTAAAGCGCTGTCCGTTACGGATCACTGCCATCTCACCTCTGTCTGCATGGGTTCGAGTCTAAGATTCGGGTAATGTAGTTATGTGAGAAAGCTTGCCAGTAGCTTCTCGTGGGTCGGTGGATCTTTCCTAGGGGTTTCCCGGTTCTTCCTCCACCAATAATACTGGCCACGATGTATAGCCTATACTGTGCTTAAAAATGGCGTTAAACCATAAAAAAAACAAAACGGGAATTTCCTGTCAATGTTTTCTACACCGCGGAATTGTCGTTATTTTCTTGACGAGCAGAAGGTTTTTCAATGCATTAATAACGCTGATGTCACTCGGATTAAAATCCTGAAGCTCCCAACAGGGTAAGTCTTAAGACGATTACAACACCTTGGAACTTAAAACCTTCAGCTCACTTGATGGACGAACAGGTATTACTAATATTTTCAAATAAATTGGAAAGGCTAACTCAAAGCAAGAATTATCTCGTATAAGGAAAATTGCCGAATAGTTTCGTTAAAAATATCATGTTGTATTTGACGTGAGACAGCTTAACGGCTTGTTGTCTTAAGTCTGGTTAGAATCCAACATCTTGTTCCATTAGGCCCTAAAATAAGTGTTTGCTATTGCTACATACATACGTAAGTACACACACAAACACACACACACACACACACACACACACAAACACACACACACACACATATATATATATATTAATTTATTTATTTAACGGCGCACCAGCACTTATTGGCTATTTAGTGCCATACAATAGGTTGTATGTATATATGTTTAAAAATACTTAAACGTTTAATATCGTCCAGCGATATAAAAAAAAAATAGTTCAAAGTAAAACAGCACTGAAATTGGCTTTATATATATATATATATATATATATATATATATATATATATATATATATATATATATATATATATATATATATATATATATATATATATATATAAAAGTCGGCAACGAAAGGCAGGGAAGGTCAGCCGACCGAAATAGGATATCTATAGTTAAGTGGTTGTCCCGTAGAGTTACAGTGGATTAGCGTGGCTGGGTGTGCAAAACATTATATTAAAGATTAATGCAGTTTTTTGTTTTATGCGTAATTCTGGCTTCAGAGAATACAGTTTTCTAATTTTTTTTCTCGGAATTCTGGATAAAATGATGTGACTATTCAATATGGATAATAGCTTAAGACAATATTAGTAGCAACTAAAAGGAAACGAAGTCTTTAAGGTATAAGATATACAATGCATTGTTAGGACGATGCCCGATATAAGTAAAATATGTCATGTTAAAAAAATTCAAACATACTTACAATGTGATATTCATCTACATTATTTTATTTAGATCAAGTCGGTTAGTATTTAATACGTCCTAAACAAAATTAAAAAAAAACAACCAAAGAAATAAAGACAAAAAACATCAACATAATAATACAATACTTTATTTTAGGACTCTCTAGCGTGTCATGAAATACTATATGTTATTATATGAATACTATATAAAACGAGTTTTATTTTAATTGCAAATTCCCCCACAGACCATACCTACTACTCAAACCGAACGTGACTTACCTTGACTTTGGCGATTATATCCAGTATTATGATATATACTCTGTTCTAAAAACGAAAACAACAATAATAAAAACAAAACGCACACTTTGGTCTATATTTGAAATAGCTGGACTATGGTCCATATATCGCAATGGAGCTGTATAATACAAAATGCGCTACCAGATCCTGGTATCGACCGGTCGTCTTTCTTGCCATGAGGGAATTCATTCCTAAACTCGAACCACGGTCCGCGATTTCCGTGTCATTACTTACTTGAGTGCTTCTGCTTCTATTGATACGGCATTTAATGGTTTATCTTGAATATACTGCCTCGAGCCATTGGGTTCGAGACTATCTGTATGTTTGTTTAAACTCCTGAGTGCTGTTTTATTGGTTCCTATTTGTTGATGAAGTGTCTCCCACCAAGCTAAAGTTATTTATGATTGACTAATTTGAAGGATAGTATGAATAATGGGTTTGTAAGGACAATACATAATCCTTGGGACAGTACGTCGATGAAGTCAGTGCATAATATTCTATCTTATTAAAAAATAACTACAAAAGTTACTCAGTTTATGTCAAACAATGGCGTTGGATATGCGTGCATAATGTAAACCACCAATGTTATTGATCTTTACACAACGCGTAAACATGAGATGTTCATATTCATATAAAATACAATGATATTATTATTATTATTATTATTATTATTATTATTATTATTATTATTATTTTTATTATTATTATGATTTTTATTATTATTGCATGCTTCGAAGAGTTTTCTTGCAAGTCAATATTAATCAAGTTCAATCAGGCATTCTTCTGTGTTTCTGTTTCTTTTTCTTGTTTGAAAATAGTAGTAGTAACAAAAACAATAGCAATAATAATAATGATAGCAATAATAATAATAACAATAACAACAACAATAATAATACTATTAATGATACGTATATACGGATATGTACATATTTCTGTACGAGTAACTAATAACGTCACTTTTTTGTGTGTCGTGAAAGCATGTAATGAACTGATCAGAATTACGAAAACACAATAACTAACAATAAACTAACCGACTAACTAGCTAAACTATCTAATAAATAAATAAATAAAAGTTTAAAAAATATTAAAAAATAATTCAGTCTGGCGTTTTTTAAGAGAGAAATTTTATCCAGCAATATTCAAGTTACTCGTACATCTATTATTAATCGCTGAATAGGAGTTTAAATGAAAATCCTTGAAACAATACACAAGTTAGCCGGTTTCTAACAACACTAACACCTTATATTCTCTTCGATAGGTTAAAGAGTTCGTTGACTTTGAACGGCTGTCATAAACCGAATAAAAAACAAGTAAAAAAGATCAATATAATAAAATCAAATACACTTTGAAGAAAATATTATATAAAGAAAATAACAAATAACCATGTTTGTAATGTTGATTTATCAACTTTTAACAATCAGCTTGAGTCACGAGGAAGACTGTAGATCAATTATCTATGCGATAATAATGTGCTTTAAAGCCATTACATCATTACGGTGAGGGGGTAGGGAAATACATGGCTCGACTGTGATAAGCAATTATATAGTGTTTCTAAAACACACACACACCCACCCAGGTTAAAAAACCTATGACCAAGGGTCTATTTTTTGGATCCCACTTTAGTTACATATTTGAACTTGTGACGTCCAGTGAGTGGGTTTAATGTTACAGGATGATGTTCTCAACAGTGTCGAAGTTCTGATATGGGGACTATGTCCCTGGAGATTAGGGAGTGAGTGTCTCAAAAGCCCGATGCCATTTATATATGCCAAGGAGTTACACGACATGTTAAGTTCAAGTCTTGAATGGTACTTCAGGAGTTACTCGACATGTTAAGTTCAAGTCTTGAATGGTACACAAGGAGTTACACGACATGTTAAGTTCAAGTCTTGAATGGTACACAAGGAGTTACACGACATGTTAAGTTCAAGTCTTGAATGGTACTTCTGACCCAAAGTGTTCATGTCTATTAAATCGGCAGTGTAACTAGTAAATTGTTATCTGCAGCGTCAACACTTCTTATTTTTATCAAAAAGCTGTCTAATGTCAGCACAAAGTATTTCACATCGTGTCAACTACATTGTAAGCTTAATTGGTTCACATCAGTTACATTTTATAAATGAGATGTACAGAAAAAGTAACACACACACACACACACACACACACACACACACACACACATAGAGCAAAAGTTATCTCCATTCTCGGAGAGGGGGTGTATCTGTAGTGATTTTATTGTGAATATGAAAATGTAAATTAAATGTTTTTTCTTATTTGAGACAATGGTTTCTTGGTTGCATCTGTCTGGTGAGGTGTTTCACAAGTTGAAATGCCTTTTTGCTGTTGTTCTTTATCAGGCTGCTCTCTATTTCTGTTCAATTTTGTCCAGACCAATCGTCTTTTGCTTTCGTCAAGTTTTTTTCCTGATTATCTTGCTTATTTCTCGTTACTCAATTGCCCCTGTTGTCTGTCTGGTGTTTCTTTTTAGGTCTCTTCGGACATCATACAGATTCAGAATCTCTTCTGTAACCCAGGGTTTTTCTTTCGGCGATGGAAGCCAATGATGTCCTTGACAGCTGTTGTCATGACTGTTGAAAGTGTCTGTCATCACTTTAACATAAACGTCCATCCCAAGGAGTGTAGCAAATTTGCCTCCAATTGTGGCTTGGAATGACATGTAGATGTTAGGGCCCTTCAGTTGTTCAAGGTTGAATTGGAGCCTGATTTTCTTTGGCTTGTTAATATTCTTCAGCCTCACTCGGTAATTCATAATCACGAGGTCGTGATCACTTCCATCATCAGCACCTGGGAACGTTCTTGTTTTTTGCTCTGTTGATGCCAGATCGGTAACGGTTTTGAATAATTTTGTAGTCGATCTGGTTAAGATGGGATCCATTTGGTGCGTGCCATGTCCATCATCGTGAAGCTTAATGTTGGCCCAGGGTGTTAGCTAGTACCAAGCTGTTGTAGCTTGCTAACTCAAGCAGCCGTATCCCTCTTTTATTGGTAAGCTCATTGCAAGAAGGTCAACAATGATCATTCCAGTCTTTTAGAGCATCTTTGCCAACTTTGCCATTCTAGTCTCCTTGGATGATGAGAATGTCTTTCTTAATGACCATGTTTAGAATACCGTGGAGTTTGTTGTAAAGTTCCTCTATGTCTTCATCATCATGATCAATAGTTAGAGCATAGACTTGGATAAGTGTGATGTTAAAGGGGGATGCTTTTAGATGAATGGAAATGATTCTGCTAGATATGGGGCAACATTCAAGCACATATCCCATGATGCCTTTGTTTACAAGGAAGCCTACTCCATTTATGGACTTGTCCAACACTCCACTATAGTAGAATATATGCCCATCTTTAGTTTGGTACTCTCCTAGAGCTTTCCATCTGACATCATAGAGGCCTAAAATGTGCCATGCGTAGTGTTCCATCTCATGTGTCAACTCTTGGAGTCTTCCAATTTGCGCCAGAGTTCTAATATTCCAGGTGGTGATGGCGATTTTGTCTTTCGCTCTGATTTAATGCAAAGTACCAATATCACACTTGTCACCTTCGTCATGGTGGACAACGGCCGGAGCGGTACTTGTTGAATCGGGCGACAACCGATCTGGTATGGTAACTTCCGATTGTCCTGCAGTATCAGTGTGTCGTTTGGCGGAGCACACGCCTCTCCTGACCAAAGAGTTGCCAGAAGGGGATGTAGTACATCATTCAGCTGCCTTACGGTTTCCACTCCCGATTTTCTTTTAGGTTTTACTCCCTTATCCTTTGGCTAACCAAAGCTGACCTGCAATGCAAAGGAGACTCGTGTATGGGCGGGTGCGTCCATTACCCGAGCAGATAAAGCATCGGGCACTGCCCATATGGTGTTGATACACGCGAACAAATAAAAAAGAAGGAGTATTCTGTTACTTTGTATTGCATGTGGTATTCATGTATCCATTTGTATTTAGAATCAGAGGCACGAACGAGAACTCTTTCGTCGCTGTGTGGCACCTTCTATTTATCTTGAAAACAGTACATGGATTTTAAATTTTCAATTTTGGGGAATTCAAGATTAATATGAATGATTTCTGTTCATTTTGATACACGATTTTCGACTGTAAGTACGCCTTGGGGTGTATTGTTTGTTTTGTTTCAAAATTCTTTTGGTGATTAATTAAATTTGTGTTGCTGTTGTCACTTCCACCATTGCTTTCTTGTATGGACAACTATATACCCAGCAATTATAAGAGACTTTGTTCATTTATACACATATTTTTCAAACAGCACAGGTAGAGTTGTAACTTTGAAATGCGTTCAATGAACAAAACCAAGTTTGGTTCGTTTGTTGATGTCGCACACTCCTTACTTTCTATAGAAACCTATCTCGAGTTTCAAGAGTCACTCGTTAAAATTACATTTCAATTCAAGCCTGACCTTTTGTTTCCTGTTACACACACACACCTGTAACGTATACATAAATGGGTCTGTATTTCAGTGACGTAGCTATGATATTTTGCGCCCGGGGACGAACTATAAAATTGGCGCCCAAGCCCCCTCGCCGTTTAATCACATTTTTCTATGACCGATTTATTACCCTTGTTTACTTATTATAATGTAACGTTGTAAGCCTCATTTTGGCGCCCCTGTACCTTGGCGCCCGGGGACATATGTACCTCCTGCACCCCCCTAGCTACGCCTCTGCTGTATTTATTAGCATTGTGACATTAAACTAAAACTAGTATAGTAGGCAATATATTGAAAGGATTTATCTTCCTGGTATTACTTTAATTGATAGAAGTTCGTAACCTCCCAAGTGGTTTAGTGGCTAGGATTCCGCGCTCTCACCGGTTCCATTCCCCGCTTGGGAAAATGTATTTTTTGTAGTGCTTTCATTTTATTCATGCTATATAAGCTATATTTCAAGCTGATTGATCGATTGTATTTTTACGGCGCACCAGCACTGTTAGGCTAATAAAGTGCAATACAAAAGTTTATATATGTAGGATTATGCAAGGGAAAAATGGTTTATTATTGACCAGCGATAGAAAAATCAAACAGTTAAAAGCAAAACGACAAGATGGTAAAGGTAATATAAAAAAACTTCCCGATCAACGGGGAATGTAAATGGTGTGTGTTAATAAATCTTTACATGAAAAGGTATTGAGTATGACGGTATATACATTGCATATAAATGCTTAAGGTGATATCACAAAAGTTATATCTTAGAATAAATGTTTACTTCTTCCAGGAACTCCAAAATCCAAATGCAAAAGAGCTGTATTTTATATTTTAATCAAACCAAAATAAAATACCAAATTTGACAACTACCTGTTTAGGGCAATCACATATCCAAACATGCACTGAGATTGTCCGGTATAGTCCTTGTTTTGTGACTGTAAATTAACACATGGTCATTTTTCCACACACACACACACACACACAACAAAAACAACAAAAACCCAGCAAAGAAACCTCTCAAATTTGCCTCTCGACCCCCAACGATTCAGTGTTCTGTTTGTATTTCTTTTATTATTATAATTACGTCTATTCACCACCTCTTGTCTTGTGAATAAATGCATGTTTTTGTTTAACGTAAAGGAAATTATATCGGGAATGTTAAGATTTGAAACGAAATAATACCTAATTCTTATTAAGGACGTAGAAGAATCATCAGGTTACGTTAAACTAGAAGGCACTATTGTACTTGTAAGAATCAATCGGAAACATTGTATTGGAACGAGTTCAAACACAAATAATTCCTACTTCACGAGTCACTTCTTGTTATTTGTAATTTTTTTAGTTTTCCTGTGCCAGTCTTACGCGTTTGAGCGCGTAAAAAAACAAACTTGTTAGAGTCCAGAGCATCGTTTTATGCATTTTAGAACAGCAAAACAAGATATTTATGCGTCTAAAGGACTAGGAATGGTGTGTTCAGAAAGGCTCAAGAATGTTTTACTTAAAAACGATGTCTTTATGAGTTTTATTTGCTTGTTTGTTATTTTTTTAACGGAGCACCAGAACTTTTAGGCTATTTAGCGCCATACAATAGGTTGTATGTATACATGTTTAAAAATGCTAAAAGGTTTAATATCGACCAGCCATATAAAAAACCAAATAGCTCAAAGTAAATAGGTAAGATGCTGGTAAGAGTAAGATATGAAGCTTTCAATTCAACGGGACATGTCAATGGTGTATGTTAATGAGGACAGATGAAAAGATAATGAAAAAAAGGGGCGGTATTTACATTAGATAAAAATGGTGATGTCATGCAATTTATAGTTTAAAATAAATGTTTACTTGTTTAAGGAAAAGTAAATTGATGCATTTTATCGGGTCGAGAATAGTGTTTTAAGCGTTTGGGAGGGGAGATATTGTTGGTTTAGTGTGTTTAATAGGGTCAAAAATTACTTTTTTTAGAGGGTAAAGTGTCGAGAATGATGCATTTTAGAGGGCCGAGGATGCGATTTCTTTGTTTTAGAGGGTCAATGACGATGCTTTTATGTGTTTTAGAGGATTGAGAATATTGTTTTGTGCGTTTTAGAGGAAGATTCGCGAGAATGATGTATTTATACGCTTTAACGGATAGAGAATGATATTTCAACATTGATTGAGGGTCGAGAATAAGTTTTTCTTCGATTTTAGAGAGTCTATGACGATGCTATCATGTGTTTTAGAGGAATAAGAATGATACTTTTATGCGTTTTGAAGGGTCTAGAATGATGTTGTTTTTTTATTTATAAACTAAATGCCTTTTACATGGTTGAGTATAATGTGTATATGAGGGCAGAGGATAGAGAATGCTGTTTTATGCGTCGAGACTGTTCTTTAAAATAATGTTTTTAAAGGGTTGATACTGCTTTTCTAAATATGTTTTATGGGGTAGAGAAAGGTTTTTCTTTGCATTTTAAAGAGTCAACAATGATGCTTGTATGCATTTTCGAGGGTTGAGAATGTTCTTATGCATTTTATAGGGCGTATGGCTAGGCTAAAGAATGTTTCCTTTCTATATTTAGATGTTAAAAAGCGACGTGTAGAAATGTGTTGTATGGCTCAAGAATAGATATTTTCGTGTAGTACATAGAATGTAGAATGATGCTGAAGAATTAGATTAAGTAATGCAGTTCACCCGAACCGTTTGTAAAAATACCGTCTCACTAGTTAAGTATGTATATTTTATCATATATAAAATATATGTATTGTATCAAAACGTTCCTTCATGTCTTGTACATTATAGTACTTATCAAGTGTAGGTTGCAGGTCGGAACACTCGGTCATAAAGTGCTTAACAGTGAATGGTATGTGGGAGTGGATTAAGTATGTATGACCAATTCTGATTCTTGCAGTGACTACCTCCTAACTACGGATGGTTCTGTAGGAAGGAAATCCATTCTCCCAGGGTTGGTTTGATGGCGTGAAGTTTGTTATTCACTACATCATTCCATGATGTCTGCCACTGCTGGCGTAGGTACTTTTTGATATGAACTTTACAATCAGTAAGCGGTAATTTAAAATCAGATGGTTCTTAGGATAGAGCCATCTTAGCAACGCGATCTGCTTCTTCATTACCTTTAATGCCAATATGGCTAGGTAACCAACACTATATTGTAGGAGGTACTATGCTCCGTATTTGTGATGAGGCGATTGACTAATAATGGGTTCTCCAGTTTTCTATTGTGTAGTGACTGGAGTACTGATAGTGAGTCACAGAAGATAATGCTATTTAAAATACGTTTCTTTTCGATACATTTCAAAGCAAGGTCTACTGCTCTGATTTCAGCTGGAGAAAAAAAATGGACGCATCGTTTGGCAAACGAACTTTGGTTATGTCTTTGCCACTAAGGAAGTCTGCAGCAGCCTTTACCGCATCCTTTGATCCATCAGTATAAATTCTAGTGTATTTTCTAAATTCAGTGAGGAGTTCATGATAAGAATTCTGGAAGATGGAAGGGTTTGTCTCAGATTTTTTTCCCATCGTGTAACGTGAAAAGTACTTTGGGTTGTTTAAGGAGCCATGGTGGTGTTTCCTAGACAAATGTTTTCAGAACTGTTGAGAGATCAATTTTGATAATGTCAAGGCTGGATGATATTCTGATGCCAAATGAAGGTATGGGATTTGATTTGTTTTCGTATAAAGTTTTGTATTTGCCGAAAATGCAGGGTTCAGAGGGTTTGATCCTAATGTGAAAGCATACTGTGCAGAAAGCATTTTCTGCGATGCGATAAAGGCGATTCATTCGCTTCCGCGAGAAGGCTTTCAGATGGAGATGTCTTAAATGCTCCCAGAGCGAGTCTTATTCCCTGATGATGAATTGCATCAAGCATGTTCAAAATATGACTTCCTAGCTGAACCATAAACAACGCATTCATAGTCTAGTGTGGTGCGATAAATGTTCTATACAAATTTAGGTTGACCTTTTTGTAATCAGCACCCCAGTCAGTATGCGCAAATACTTTAAGTAGATCTAAAGCTTTCAAGCATTTAGCTTTCAAATTCTTGATGTGTGGAACAAACGTCAGTTTTATGTCGAAGATAATACCCACAAACTTTGTTTCCTCAAAAACTGGAATAAGTGTTCCGTCCAGCATGCATACTGTTTTCGATTTTGAAAATTTGAAACCGTTAGTACCGGCCCAATTTTGAATCTTGCTGATATTTTGTTGCAGTTGTCTTTCAATTGCATGCATGCGCTTTGATCGATAACAAATTAAAAAATCATCAACATATAATGAGCAATCCACACTGGGAGATAAACACTTGGTGATGATTTGATTTTGATAAAATACTGCCCTGGGGTACACCCATTTCTTGCTCGTACATATCTGAGAGGGTAGACATGTAGAATTGTTACTTTTCGGGTACCAGAGAAGCCGAGATTTAATCATTTGTTCCATTGTTTTGCACACAGTTTGTCATTGCAATGGGTCGATAGGTGTTAGAATCTCCAATATCTTTACCTGGTTTGGGAATTGGTATTAATGTTGCTTATTTCCAACTCTTAGGCACATTACCAGCAATCCATAAATCGCTAAAGATTTTCAGAAGAGGTGTTAGTGACGAGTCTGGTTGGTGTTACAAGAACTGGTAATGTACTTCGTCAGGCCCAGTGGATGCATCATGGGCCTTGTCTAAAGCCTCCCTAAGCTCCAGTAGCGAAAACAGCTGGCTATAACTTTGTTGGATGTGAATTTTAAACATTTTCATTTTGATTTTTTAATCTTCGGAAGGCTTCTGAAGAATTAGATGATGAGGAATGGTTAGAGAAACTGTCTGCAAGAATATTTACTATGTCACGTTTCGAACTAAAATTGTTATTATTTGTTTTCAGGTGTCGGAGAGAATTGTTTTTTCTCTTTCCTTTTATTTTTCGAATAGTGTCCTAAACTTTTTTAATTGAGGAACGAGAGTTTAAAGAAGAAATACATTTTATCCCATGATGTCCGTTTACATTTTTTGATTGTACGGCCAGTTTTAGTCCGGGTAATACGATATTTGGTTAAATTTTCGGGCGTTGGACGATTGTTGAATTTGTTTAATGCTTCTCGGCGTTGTCTACTGGCTTCTTTTTATTCCTTGGTTGCCCAAGGTTTTTGGATTTTTTTTGAAAGTTCGATGTGGACTTTGGAATATATTCTTCTGTAATATCGATTTAATGGATTTAGTACAGGATTAACAGCGTTGAATACTGTATCTTTCTTTAGTCTAGTTTTAAAGAGTTTTTCAAACGTAGCACAGTCGGATTTCTTTATATTCCATTGAGGAATTGCGTCATCAATTTTAGATTTGATATTTTCAAGGTTGATTGGAAAGTGATCACTGCTGTGAAGGTCATCAGCGACATTCCATTGATAGTCTAAAAGCAGCGAAGGAGAGCAAATTGTCAAATCTATACACGTGTATGTACCCTTTTCTGGGTGTAAATATGTCGGTGATTTAGTGTTATATAAACACAGATCATGCGTAGAAATGAAACATTCTATTTTATGGCCTCTGTCGTTTATGTGATTTGATCCCCATAGAATATTATGGGCATTTAAATTCCCGAGTAAAACAAAGAGGCGGGACGTTGTTGAACAAGATTGTCTAATTTGTTTGATACTAGGTTGGTGTTTGGTGGTAAGTAAATGGAGCAAATTGTAATCACTCGATGTAGAATGACGCTTACAGCAATGGCTTGCAAATATGTGTTTAAAGGATGACTGTATGGGACTCTATTCTTCATAACAACAGATACTCCTCCTGAGGCCCTGTCAGCATTTTGAAAATACCTGTTAAACAGGGGAAAGTTTTTAAATGCAATGTTTTCCGTCTCTTTCAGGAATGTTTCCTGTAAACAGAGTACTGCATGATCGTGTTTATTTAAAAAGCAGAAGAATATCAATCTAGTTAGCTTTAAGTCCTCGACAGTTCCATTGTACGATGGTGTTCTTCATTGTAAAGTTAGGTGGAGATTGTGTAGCTAGGTTAAACTATTCGCGGAGGCAATTTGTGTTGTTATTTGTCTGGAGGAAGTACGGGAGTGTATTTGTTTTTAGTAGGTTTGGAGGAACCTTGAGTACATGGAGCAGTTTCTTCTGCATCCATGTTTTTAATGTCTCCAAACCTGTTGTAAAGTTTGATGGGATCATCTGACCCCTTTTAATGCTTATTTGTTTTTGATTTATGTTTATTTCTTGGTGATTTCGATGGTGTAACTGAATACAGTTTATGTAGATGTTGTGTTTTTCTGTGATTGGTAATGGGTGATATTAGCACTTGTTGTTGAATCGGGTTGATCCGTCTGTGTTTGTGCGTCCTTCTTGGTTTTTGGATTGTGTTTCACGACAGTAGAGAAGTATGGGTCAGGAAGAGATGTTTTTGCCTGGACAAGTTTTCTGGCCTCTGGGTAGGGAATGTTTGATGTAAACTTTACCCTCTTAATCTCCTTCTTCTGTTTCCAAGTATCACAATCCTTTGAATTGGCGTGATGTTCCTTGCCACAGTTGACACAATACTGAGTTGCTCTACAATCTGTATCCTGATGAGAATGATCCCCGCATCGGCCACATATTTTCACTTTGGAACATCGGTCTTCGTGATGGTCGTATTTTTGACACGTATAGCATCAAAGCAAGATGTATATCTCGATCTTTACTTAAAAAAAACATCTTTGACCACTTTGGGTACTGTTGGTTTGTTAAAGGTGAGTATAAATGTGTTGGTGTTCTGCAGATTGTTATTACGTTCAATACATATTCTACGCACTGCACTGACACCTTCATTTTTCATCTCCTCGATGATATCCGTGTCATTGAATCCAGACAAGTCTCGACAGCGCATCACGCCTTTCGACGTATTGAGTGAAGTGTGTGCGAAAGAGGTCACTGGAACATAGACGAATGTTTTAGTTTCTTGATATTTTCTATTTGACATTTTCGCTCATACTCAACAAAAAGGCAACCCGATTTCAATTTTTTTAAAAACACATTTTGATGTGCCGATCGACCCCATTAAAGTTTTCTTAATTACTAAGGGAGAGAGTTCTGTAATTGGTTTTGCGGTATCTGCTGACTGTATAACCATGAAGCGTGGGAAAGACTCCACACTGCGTGGTTCGTCATCCGAGTCAGACAGTAGTTTGGTACGTCTATTTTTATTTTGTTTTTAATTTTACGTGAATGTTTATTAAAATTTCAGCACCCATGCTCCCCGTCCACCATAGAGCCCAAACAAGAGGACACTTCTCAAGTGCCAGGGACACACATATGTTATACTAAGTAGATACAATGACCTAGGATTATCCCATTAAGTCTCCTTCTAAGGTCGGTCAAATTACCTCATAATTGACCCATTAAGCCACCGCCTTCTAGGAAGTCTTCTAAAACTTGGGAAAGGGAAAACTAAAGGGATAGAATGTAGGGGCAACGGTGGCATCAAGAGACATACAAGAAGAAAGATAAAGAAAGTGAGTAAGTTAATAAAGACTACCTAGGGTTCGGCGTGACCAGCTGATTTGTCGAGACCGGGCTCATCTCGACCACCCGTCTAGGAGAAGTAGAGGCCAAAGCAGTGTATTGCATCAGAAAAGCCTCCGTTCAACGACCAGGATCCTTTCCTCCCCCGACACGGGTCGCAACCCACGGCAAACAGGTTGCCTCTACTTAGTCGCCTCTTACGACACGTAGTGAGGCTCGTCGGGCCAATTGTACAACCCTGAACCCGCAGGGGGATATTTGGTGTTTAATACCATTATCATTTGTTTTCTTGTTTATTTTTATGTTTGTTTGATTTTAACGGCGCACTAGCACTTTTAGGCTATTTAGCGCTATGCAATAGGTTGTATGTATACATGTTTAAAAATACTAAAAGGTTTAATATCGACCAGCGCTATGCAAAACCAAATAGTTCAAAGTAAAATGGTAAGATGTTAGTTACAATAAAATATGAAGCTTCCCAATCAATGGGAGATGTAAATGGTGTATGTTGATGAGTATAGATGAAAAGATGATGGAAATAAGTGGTGGTATTAGCATTAGATAAAAATACTCTAGGTGATGGCACACAAGTTATATTTTAAAATAAAGGTTTACTCCATTCAGGAAATCTTTTATACAACATATATATATATATATATATATATATATATATATATATATATATATATATTTATATATATATATATATATATATATATATATATATATATATATATATATATATATATATATATATATATATAAACATTTTTAATTGCTTTTGTTTATTTTAATTTTATTTTTCTTTATTGAATTTTTCATATCGTGGTGTTTGCATAGGTTTACATTGGTAACTGCATAGTACAGAGAGTCTTGAGTCTTGTATGTTAGTGTTGGCCGATATATTTTATTCCTCAGGATGACATGCTACACAAGTAAGAGCAGTGGATACAGTTAATAGGACACAACTCTTTCCTATTTTGGCAACTGTGTTATAGTAAGTTCTCTCCCCCACTATCATCTTCCAGTCCAATGTTTGTTTGTTTGTTTGTTGTTTTAACGGCGCACCAGCACTTTTAGGCTATTTAGCGCCATACATTAGTTTGTATATATGTATTAAAAAAAAAAAACGAAGCTTCCCAAAATACGGGAGATGTAAATGGTGTAGATTAATGAGTATACATGAAAAGATGTTGAAAATAAGGG
Source organism: Unio pictorum (assembly GCA_030141615.1). Lineage (NCBI taxonomy): Eukaryota > Metazoa > Mollusca > Bivalvia > Unionida > Unionidae > Unio > Unio pictorum. The sequence goes on from JARLTB010000044.1 coordinate 21,515,685, forward strand.
GCGGTATTTACATTAGATAAAAATGCTCTTGGTGCTGGTATACAAATTAAAGTTTAAAATAAAAGGTGTTCTTCCTTCAGGTTTTTGATTGCTTGTTTTTAACGGCACACCAGCACTTTAGGCTATTTAGCGCCATACAATAGGTTGTATGAATGTATACATGGTTAAAAATAGCTAAAAGGTTTAATATCGACCAGCGATACCAAAAACCAAATAGTTCAAAGTAAAATGATAAGATGTTAGTAATGGTAGAATATAAAGCTTCCCAATCAATGGGAGATGTAAATGGCATATTGTATGGAAGACGGATAGAAAGATGTTGAAAATAAGGGAAGGTATTTACAATACTTAAAAGTGAGTCATAAAATTAAAAGTTTAAAATAATTGTTTACTCCTTCAGGAAATCTAAAATACACGTTATATGTATAGTATCAAAATGTTCCTTCATGTCATGCACATTATAATACTTATCATTCGTAGGTTGCATTTCGGAACACTCGGTCAGAAAGAGCTTAATAGTGAATGGTTCATTGAAAGTAACGCACACTGGTGGATTTTAAACTTTTAGCATGGGGGAGGGAGTTATATATGTATGACCAATTCTGATTCTTGTAATGACTTCTTCCTCGCTACGAATGGTTCTATAGGAAGGATTCCATTCTCCTAGGGTTGGTTTTCTGGCGTGAAGTTTGTTATTTACTCCAACATTCCACGAAGGTGAACAGGCGGTTTAAATTGCCCGTGGATCTGTTACAAGAAGCAATACATCGTGGAGACTACAGTAGGAAGCAAGCTGTGCCAAACTGGAACAGGGTTGAAAGGCGAAGGTTTTGATGAGCGATGTCCAGAAGGTCATGTTGACTGCACGATAAATATGTCACCAGATGCACAATTTTCAGAGTATTAAATGGCAAGATAAATAGGTAAATGTGTGTCCTGCAAGAGATTCTCATTATACATGCCTCAACGTATTGAGATACACATGCAGCTGCTAGCTTTCAATATGCTTAAAACATTCTACATTCAAATTGGGAAGTACGCTCATGTGACGCATTTGAACATGACAAAATAAATGAGAAGAATATCCTGCTTATAGTCCTGAAAATGAAGTTCTGTGATGTTGTAATCAGACTGCGACTTAACTCAAACAAAGAAATGTAGCATGATGTCCCACCCAGTCACATTATCCTGGCACCATCTGTCTTGGCGCTCAGCATTAAGAGGTTAGTGTTAGGATTGGTCGGCCTCGTGTCAGGATAATGTCACTGGGTGGGACATCATGCTACATGTCTGAGGCATGATGCCACAGTGCTAGACATCACTATAAACTGCCTCACTGCAGACATCGTAGCGATATGACTGAAAAATTGTTTTTCTAGGGTTTAACTCCATTTTTCAGCACAAGATAGGCTATACATGGCGGCCATTATTAATGGTGGAAGAAGAACCCTGCAAAATCCCTAGAAAGAACCAACGACTTACGAGATGTTATTGGCAAACTTTCTCATATACCAACATTGGCCGAATTTGAGAATCGAACCCACGCAGACAGAGGTGAGATAGCAGTGATCCGTAACGGGTTTAGCGTTTTCTATCTTGCTTGATGTTTTGGTGACCTTTTGATTGGGATTTGAATAGCTAGGATTTTCTGCTGGCTTTATCCAAGGTTGTTCATGTCTTAGGTTTTATTACGTTTGGCTCTGATTCTAGTGTGTCAAGAGATTTGTTTGATTCTCATTTGATATGACAGGAAGTATACAATTCTTGAAAGTATGTCATGCTTATTGTATAATGTTATGAGAATAGTTGTTAACTGTTTTTTGTTTGTGTAATGTTGTCTGTGGTTGTGTTTTCTTCTTTTTGTTTTGTTTTTATTACAGTTTCATCGTGATTATAGGTATTAATTATAACATGATATACAAATAGAAATACATCGACTAAGATTATACAGAAATAAACATGACCAAAACGAGACGACTGTTAGTAAATGCATTCGAAGATATTATAGCAAGATGAATTGTATGAGGTATCTGAGTAAAATTAATTTGATTATTATATAAAAAAATAACCTGAAGACTTTTATATGTTTTACTTGGACGTGAGGGGCATACATGGTCATTCTTCAGATTTTATTCACAGATACTCGTTTGACTATCTTATTAGACCATACGTTATTCTAAATGTTGTACGATTTTGAGAGTTAAATGAGGAATACAAACAGTGCAGAAAATAATAATAACCACCACCACCCAGAAAGAAAATATATTGTCTCTAGATAACATGAGCTATTCAATTGCATGCACGAGTGATTTATTTTTTATATTGTGTTGCCAGAGAAATCATAGATATATTTTCAAATTGCAAGCAAAATGTACATCCTCAATAGAAGATACAAAAAATATCTCCAAATCAACATCAATAATTAATTATTCTACATACGTCATCCTAAAACTGGAGTTATAATTTCAGTTTCCAAACTGTCGCGCAGACCTCTGCCATATTGTGTTTAGACATATTGGTCGGATTGAATGTTCCATTCTTCCCGAAATCTATAACAAATTAGTGTTCATCAATAGCTAATCACGATCAGTATTCTCATTAATCAAATATTTCCGTTGCTAAGTAATTGGAATAAAATTCATTTGACACACAAACAGCAATGGCAAATATCAATAGATTTCCTTTGCAATGCAAGCAAAAATGTACAAAAATCTCTTCGCATTATGCCATTAATAACAAATACGTGCATACTGCTCAACTCGACATCGGTGTAACCTAATGAAAAATACCTGGTACAAATTAACATGTGACATTGCGTTTGAAATTAACTATTACATAACAAAAGTAAACGTAAAACGAAAGTATCTGCTTCAAGTGATTTTCAAAATTAAGGCCATTTCACAATGTTTTGAAGGCTGTAGTTAAGAAGCATGGAAACAGTCGATCATTTGAAGGAATATGTCATCGAATTAAAATATTTTATAAATCTTCGAATCTAATGATTTAATGCAATAGATATTTAGTTCAATATAATAATTTTAAAGGAGTATAATTGACAGCATACTGACATACAGGTGAACATAGTAAAGGCGAAAAGTAAAATGTCTGAATTCTGAATCTGACCGCATAAATGCATGCTGTGTATTTCGAAGGTTTCTCGTAGTCGACATGCTCGGGTGCTATACTGAAACAGTCATCATCAGAATGTTGACCTAGTGTGGTCGTTGATGTATGTACAGCAAAGCCGTGAGTTAAAATATAACGGTTTTTACTAACGCAAGATGAAATGCATCTGGAATTTGAACAGGAATAATATAATGTTACTATATACCAAACTTGCAACAGAACATAAGTACCTAAGATTATACTCACTATTTAGCTCATCGCCCCGTCCCCTTTTCGTAAATTCATCTCGTTTTCTTCACAGAGGCTAAAAATGTCATATGTACATTTCATCTTGTGTTAGTAAAACGTTATATTTTAACTCGTGGCTTCTCTACTCGTTAAATGAAAAGTTGTGTGTATTCATTCAGTCAGTTCTTTACGTGATCTCTTTGTTTGGACTTTTTTCGTATTCATGTATACATTTAATATGACACTGACAAGCTGGAAAATGACTTGACCTAATTCAAAAAGTAGGTTTAATCAGCTCAGTAGTGTTAATCCCCGAGAAACCAAAATGCCATCAATAACGTTATTTTCCCACAGGAAATTATAAACAACTGATGTCCAATTCCTAGCACTAGTTGAGTATTCATATACAGCATATGGTTAAACTCTAAATAGCGCTCCATACATTACTCCATTTGCTTTAATATTACTCATTCCGTTAACATTACAGTCTCATATGGGGCTAGAACGGCTAAGTAATGTAATTCCCGTGAAGGATAACTGTACCATCTGTAATGTTACATTGATACCAGTAGGGAATAAACCGTTACATTTTCAATTTCCGCGTTGGCTTATAAGTCATTAATGTTAAATTCAACATATAGTCTAAAGTTAGCCATAATGTTAAATTCCCATAAGAGACATTATTGTCTTATTAATGTCCAGCTAAAAACGCTGTGATATTAAAACTGGATAGTTATCGCAATTTTACACTTTGGAGAAAGGATGTCGTCAGGTATATCGTTTATCACCCTATTTTTTATATAATAGGAACTGCACTGGAATGTTAAAAAAAACTATCAGCGTCAAAATATTTATCAATGCTAGGCGTGTAAAAAGCTTCATAAATGATGTTATAATCTCGTGCAAGGGAATGGCGACTAGATCGATGCATCAGAATATAAACATCCCTGCTATACTATACTGCATTGTCTTTAAATAAACATTGGAAGAAAACGTATTACAGGCATTTTCTAGAATAAAATATAGTTAAAATGAGTTCAGCACGCGAATGACACCTTTTATTATTAGAAACCTCTCCTTTGTACATAAAGACAAAAAATGCGGATATTATACTAATTTGCACAACACTTGCATGGGTAATATTAAACAGTGTATATCAGAAAGAATCGATTGATACATACTGCTGCATGTATTTAAGAGATCCTAAATACGTGCACTTCAAGAAATATTTGACGATTAAACGATACTTCGCATAATAATGTCTGTTTATCGATCTGGTGAAGCCATTCTTCAATCGAGCCCAGATCGGTATAAGCAAACATCCCATATACCTTTATAAAGCTGTGGCATTTCTTGATAAACCCACAATGAATATAGGTTATCGACCACTGACTTAACTGACAAGAGTTATCCAGCACAGTAGCAATGGAATGTTCTCGAGCTGATAAATGTCCGCCATATTTTAAGATGTACTCGATCTAGTCACGGTTACTATATACATTGTAACGTAAGCAAGACATAACTGAAATCGTGTCAAGTAAACTATTATTTCGCAATACGTCCCTGATAAGTTGAATTTGCTAAAGCTGATACGAAAACTTCACATTGAAATGCTTTTCATAAAATTAAATGACTACCCCTGTATATGTAACTTGCTTTTCTCACATACAATACATAATCAGACGAAAGTATCTCATTTTTTCTATCATATCAATAAACTATGACAAATCTTTACTAGGTGTGGGATGCTACCTGTGTAATATCTAACGCAATAATGGCGTGGGTATGGTCGATAATCAGAAAGTGTGGTGTAATAGAATATTACTTTAACGGTCCGGGTATCCGATGTAACAGTATACATTTAGATGTCAGAGATCAGACTTGACAGTGATCATATCTGCAAAAACTGCATTATTTATTTGGAATGCTGGTATTTGATACAGAATCCTTATTAATGTGCAATATATATTATGTAAAGACTTTACCATTCGATGTTTCGAAAGTTAAACAAAATACCTATAGCATTCACAGAAAAGGGTTACTCGTCACTTATGGACTTAACCATATACATATTAGTACGATCAATATGTAGTGGAACGTATTAACCTGCAGATACTAAGCAAATGTGTCATTGTTACCTGTAAAACGAGTCTTGATGGGTTCAGGATGTGTTTCAAACATAAATTTCTCAATACATGTATTATAAATAACAAACTACACACTTAACATTATTTCATTGTGTTCGTGCATTACACACACACACACACACACACACACACACACACACACACTATGGACTCTTTTCATCTGTCTCCATAAAACATATATATATATATATATATATATATATATATATATATATATATATATATATATATATATATATATATATATATATATACCTTCCGAGAGACATGTATATGTTCCTGATGATTAACAGTGTAATAAAAGGTAGACTAAGCTTGGTTCCGCTTGGAAAAGAAAATCATAAATGCTAACTGAATTAAGATGGTAAGATTAAATAAAGATGTTGATTACACAAGGTCGATCTCACGGCCATGGCTAGATGCCAAACAGTCTTTATCATTATGGGATAACTCAAAACATGCTAATAAGAATGAAAGGTCCACCGATAAACAAAGGCATTGGAGGACGGAACCAATGAGTGCAAGTTAGGAGGAAATTCCTTAGATTGAAAAGAACTTAAAATTGGGATGGAAATTCTCCATGATCTCTATTCATATCGAGAAATCATGACGTGCAAATATTAACTTTTCGTGTATAATTAAAATCGTATTTAGGCTGACAGCGTATATTCATTAGAAACGTTAGAATCATAGTTTGGATGAACGTATGATCCATGTGGAGTGCACTTGCATCCATCGTCCACTTGTGCAAGCTGAAAGGCATCCGACTATCCTCCTCCAACAATCGGAGGCATCTCCTTGCTGTCAAACCCATTGCCAAGATTCTTGCTGATCTCAATCATCAATGGGTTTCCACTGTTAAGCAGTTTATGACAGAGTGTTTTGACCTGCAACCTACGTGTGATAAGTAGTATGATGTGCATCCCCTAAATAATTTTTATGTAATGTAAATACCGCGTCTTCTTTCAACATCTTTTCATTTGTCTTTATTAGCATACACCATTTGCATCTCCTGTTGATCGGAAAGCTTTTTATTTTAATGTTACTATCTTACCGGTTTACTTTGAACTATTTGGCTTTTGATATCGCTGGTTGATATTAAACCTTTTACTAAATTTTAAACATTTATTCTTACAACCTATTGCATGGCGCTAAATAGCCTAAAAGTGCTGGAGCGCCGTTAAAATACAATAATCTATCAATCAATCCATCAATATGCTTCCGACTGAGAAACAGCATGCTTTTAGAAAAGGACGATGAACCACACACAAAGTGTTTGGAACTCCTCAACCCATGACGAATGACAGGACCAAAACTCCAATCTGTACACGACAGTCATCTACCTGACAAATAATTTGACATAGTCAGTCGTGGAGACCTTTGGATGATCATGGCAAAATTAGCTTGCTCATGATTATTCGGCAATTCTCTGATGGCATACTCGCTAGAGTAATGGAAGATCGTGAATTATCTGAACCATTCATAATCAAGAATAGTGGCACGTAATGTTTTGTTTTCTTTAACCGTCTTCAATATGATCTACGCCATGCTTGATGATGCCGATCATGTTTATGATAATTGGATCAATATCAAATAACTGACCGACGACAAGCCTTTCAATATGAGGAGAAACTATCGGAAGACGAAGTTACAAAAGTGCGTTTTCGCTATTTCCTATTTTCTGATGACTTTTCTAAGTGAAACATTCAAATTTTACATGCAAAGGATTATGGACCATTTTCTCTTTATTTTGTAATGTCCAGAATCAAGAAGACAGGTGATTCATCAACATTCACCAAGAAATCTTTTCATCTGCCATCATTAACATACATCACTGATATGTCCCGTTGATTAGAAGGCTTCATATTTAACTGTTACCACTATCTTACCATTTTGCTTTGAACTATTTGGTTGTTGATGTCGCTGATCGATGTTGAACCTTTAAGTATTTTTTAAACATGTATACATATTGTGTGGCGCTGGATGGCCTGGGAGTTCTGGTGCGTCATTAAAAAACAAACAAATAAAAAAAAACTAGTATCAGTAAATCCTAACATGGAGCCTGCCTTTAAAAAAGAACTCCAGATCCTCCTGGCATGGAAGATGTTCGTCTTTCTATGAAGCACAGCAACACGCGTTCTCATCCATGCTAAAACCAAAAGTGTGTACCCGCAAATGTGTGAGACCGCTGAGGCATTAGTCTATAAGTTAAAAATAAACTTAAGGTCATGGGACTATTATTATACTGATCCTGCTGTATGCCTACAAAACCTGGACGGTGTACAGACGCCATGCCAAGAAGCTGAATGATCTTCAAGTGGTCTACCTGAGGAACCTGGTGAGAACAAGATGGCAGAACAAGGTCACATACACTGAGGTTTCATCACTGGAAGGCATTCCACGCATGCGCTCTTAGCTGATAAAATCATAGGTAGGATCGACAGGCCACGTTATGATGATGTGCGAATAGCTACTAGCCAACTAGACCATACATAACAAGCTAAATGAGTGCATATTACATCAGTGTGGTCGGAAGAAATGATTCAGAGCTAACCATAAATCAGTCTTGAAAAACTTCAACATTGATCATTCAAGCAAACCCAAGCGTAATGCATTGTCATGAGTGCCACATTTTATCCATTGCACAAATGTACCTGACCAACAACTCACGCACTGACAGAAACCAAACCAGCTATCAATGTCAGGGTAATTCTCAAAATCGAAGAACAAAGAACAGGGGACAATAATGACTCCAGATATCAATACATTACTATTTCATAATACCCCCTCCTCCCCCACCCCAGAGGTTATGGTGTTGTAGAATTTGCTCGACGTGCCTCCATATGTGTCGTAAGAAGCGACTAAGTAGAGGAAACCTGTTGGCCATGGGTTGTGACCCGTGTCTGGGGTGGAAAGGATCCTGGTAGTTCAGCGGAGGCTTTTCCAATTCAATACACTGCTTTGGTCTCTAATTGTCCTAGACGGGCGGTCGGGATGGGCCTGGCCTCGACAAATCGGCTGGTCACGCCGAGCCCTAGGAAGTCTTTATTTACCTGCTCACCTTCTTTATCTTTCCTCGCCATCCTTTGGCAGAGTACGTGCAAATGTGTGGGAGTGCAGAGGCATTAGTCTATACATAAAACTTAAGGTCATGGAACTATTATACTGACCCTGCTGTATGCCTACGTTTCCGATGTAATACACTGCCTCTGCGTCTCTTAGATGGATAGTCGGGATGGGCCCGGTCTCGACAAATCGGCTGGTCACGCCAATGCGATGGAAGTCTTTATTTACCTGCTCACCTTCTGTATCTTTCTTCATGTATCTCTCTTGATACTACCGTTGCCCCTACATTATATTCCTTTAGCGTTCCCTTTCACACGTTTTAGAAGATTTCCTATAAGGCGGTGACTTCACGGGTCAATCATAGGTAATTTTATCTCCTGAGTATAGCATCTGTGTATCCCTGGCACTTGAAAAGTGTCCCCTCATTTGGCTCCATGGTGGGAGCATGGGTGCTGAAATTGTAACAAATCATCATGATTTTTTTTAAAAACACCAAAACAAACGATCCAAAACACTATCTGACTCTGATGACGAACCATGTAGTGTGGATTCATTTCCACGCTTCATGGTTATTCAATCTAAGGATGACTCAAAACCACTTGCAGCGCTGTCGCCCTTTGTAATGGAAAAGACCATTAAGGGATCTATTGGCACACCAAAATGTGTACAAAAATTTTAAAAAATGTGGTTGCCTTCTTGTTGAATGATAGCGAAAATGCCAAACAGAAAGACTGAAGCAAATGAAAACATTCCTCAATATTCCAGTGACCTCTTTCGCTCACGCCTTACTCATTACGTCCAAAAGGCGTGATGGGCTGTCGTGACTTGGCTGGAATCAACGACTCAGATATCATCGTGTGGATGAAACATGAAGGTTTCACTGCAGTGCGTAGACTACGTGTTAAACATTAAAACAATCTGCAGGACATCAACACATTTGTACTCACCTTCAACAAACCAACAGTACCCAAAGTGGTCAAAGTTTGGTTTTTGCAAGTGAAGGTCGAAATCTACATTCCAAACCCACTTCGATGCTATAAGTGAAAAATTATGAACATCACGGAGAACGATGTTTAAAAGTCAAACTATGTGGCCGATATGGAGACCATTCTTATCAGGAATCTGATTGTAGAGCAACTCCGCATTGTGTCAACTGCTGCAAGGAGCATCATGCCAATTAAAAGGATTGTGATACTTGGGAAGAGGAGAAGGACATTCAGAAGCTAAATTTCTAGGCACGATCTGTGTCTATATAACACTAAATCACCTACATATTTACAACCAGGAACGAGTACATACACGTGAATAGATTTGACAAAATGCTCTTCTTCGTTGTTTTTGGACTACGAATGGGGAAGGTCGCTATGACCTTCACAGCAGTGATCAATTTCCAATCAACCTTGAAAATATCAACTCTAAAATTGATGACGCAGGTCCACAATGGAATATAAAGAAGGACGACTGGACTACGTTTGAAACACTCAGTCAAACTAGACTAAATGAAGATACAGTATTCAACGCTGTTAATCCTATACAGCATTTTCCTTGCATTTCTTGCAGAATATATTCCAAAGTCCTCACCGAGCGGTTAATGAACCCCAAAACCAGCCTTGGATAACCAAGGAATGCAAAGAATACATTGGACAACGCGGAGTAGCATTAAAAAATTATACAAAGTTATAACCAGCTGCTTTCACTATTGAAGCTTAGGGCGGCATTAGATAAGGCCCATGATACATCCGCTGGGCCTAATGAAGTACATTACCAGTTCTCGAAACACCTCCCAGAATCATCAATAACATCTCTTCTGAAACTCTTTAATGATTTCTGGATTTCTGATAATGTAAGAGTTGGAAAGAAACAACATTAATACCAATTCCCAAACCAGGTAAAGATATCGGAGATCCTAACAGCTATCGACCTGTTGCACTAACAAGCTGTGTGTGCAAAACAATGGCACGAATGATAAATATGGTACTTGGAAAGAAGTAATTTAATATCTGCTTTCCAAAGTGTTTTCGTTTCTGGTCGTAGCACCAACGATCATCTGGTTAGACTGGAAACATTTAGTCGCGATGCATTTATCAAGAATGAACATTTAGTAGCATTGTTCATTGATTTAGAAAAGGTCAACGACACAACATGCAAGTAATGAATACTAAATGACATGCACCATCTGGGTCTAAAAGGCAGTCTGCCCTGTTTCATATTACATTTTTTCTCAGACAGAGAATCCAAAGTACGAGTGGGCTCTAACCTCTCAGATATGCACGTGCAAGTGATGGGTGTGGCCCATGGCTGTATTTTATCTGTAACGCTATTTAATATCAAAATCAATAGCATCGCCAAGTGTTTGGCTCCCGGTGTTGATTGCTCGCTATAAGTTGATGATTTTATAATTTGTATGTAAGACAACGTTGATGATTTTCTAATATGTATTGAAAGACAACTGCAACAAAATATAAACAAGATCCAAAATTGGGCCAGTACTTATGGTGTCACATTTTCAAAATCGAAAACAGTATGCATGTATTTCTTTCAGTTGCGAAGACATCATGATGACCCTAAACTCACGCTGGACGGAACACTTATTCCAGTTGTTGAGGAAACTAACTTTTGGGGTCTTATCTTCGACATAAAACTGACTCGTATTCCAGACATCGAGATTTTGAATGCTAAATGCTTGAAATCTTTAGATCTACTCCAAAGTTCTTGCGTACACTGACTGGGGTGCTGATAAATAAACAGTAATCCTCAATTTGTATAGAACATTTATCCGCTCCAAACTAGATTATAGATGCGTTGTTTATGGTTCAGCTAGGAAGTCATATCTGAAGATGCTTGACCCAATTCATGAAGGAATAAGACTCGCTCTGGGAGCATTTAAGACATCTCCATATGAAAGCCTTCTCGCGGAAGCGAACGAACCACCTTTATCACATCGCAGACAAATGCTTTCTGTACAGTACGCTCTCTGTTCTCTTTGCTGTTTCTGTAGTCTGTCCATATCCTTCCATTCTTCTTTCTTCTTCTCAGTTTCCTCGCTGAATATGTCTTCTATATGGTATTTGGTCAATTTTAACATTCTTACATTCTCTATTTCTTGGGGTTTCGGTATTAGACTTTGTCTAACACGATGTAAATGTACTTAAGCTTCGTTCAATTTAGCTACTATTGAACACATATTTATAGGAGTATGGGTCAACAATGGATGGTCAGACTTAAGACTGTCGCTTTATATGGTTAAAGCACGCATGCGATAGAAACAATCTAGACGATATGTTGTTGGGTCGGAAAGTTAAGTTTCGGGTGAGGGATAGAGAAAGGTCAAAGAGCATTGATTTGTATGAAACTTTGAAAACAAATGAGAGACAGGTTTTTTTCAAAGCAACATTTTAAAAAAAAATTCAAATAACAAACACCAACAATTAAAAACAATCACAATTTCTTCAAACAAACACATTATTTTTGACGAGGTTGATAACGTTGTGCAGTGAAGCTAGATTTCCAGGAATGGATGTCATTAGGTCATGATGTTCACTGCCGTGCTTAGTTAAGTACAACATATAAGCATAATAGTCACAAAACCATCGATCTACTTTGTCATGGTGACGATCAAAACAAGTCACTAAATGTTAAAACGAATATCCAAGACTGCGTTAATGCCAACATTATACACATTGTCCACACACACACACCATGGAATATGTTTTTTGGAATTTTACATTATCCAAGCAGCAATGCATGAACTGTGGTTTAAAAGGTAATAACGTTCAGAGGTATCCATTTGATGTCTTTTTGTGGTTTTTTCATTCACATGTAATTATAAATCATCAATTCAATCCAGACTTTTTGCTTGAAAATGTCTGACAAGTAACCGTTTCTTCGTTTCGTCTCCACCCTTTGAGCCAAGAGAGCTTCGATGTGATGGATCTCTCCAGCAATTAATGGAGGAGAGGAATGATTACTCACGTCTTTATACAACTTATTAAACACGGTTTCTTCTGAGATGAGACTCTAAGCTTCGTCACAGATACTCGTCCAATTTATCTTCTTGACTCATCATCCGACATTTATCGTGTTGAATTTGACTGGGATGATTGTTCTGACTTCCATATCAATATTTCTTGATCAATTATGTAATTATATCCACCAAGTATTTGGAAAAATAGGAGACTAAGTGTTCTTGTTCTGGCTATCTGGACTTCATTACCACCTCCACGTCGCTTTTGTCCTGGGGTTCTACGTCCTCTGAATCCTAATATTCAATTTGCCCCATTCAAATAGGTATAAGTAGTTTCTAATAATCTAGAATGACTTATCTCAAACTATTGATTTATATGGTATAGTCAAATTCAACATATAAGATAATGTTCATCATATTGCCTGCACCTAGAGCTTCTTCAAACTGAAGTTCTACATTGATCGCTGTCCAGTGAGAATGGTAAACGTTTTCACTTCCACGCATCATATCGGATACTTTGCCGTTGTTCTGTTCAAAGTGTGACTGATGTCGGTTCTCACTTTAGGTAACGCTTGCACACGTCGTACATAGAGTCGGGCTTCTTAAATGACAGTTCTGTAAGGAGTATCACATACAGCTATCAAATGGAAAGCGGCACTGAGATTCAGTCTCAGGCGGACATCCACACCGTTCTATAAATAATTGTTTGCAACCACATGTCCAAATGCGAATAGATCCATCAGTTATAAACTTCGATTTGAAGCAATTTTCTTTTGTCATTCGACAAATCCCAATACATTTTATCCAGCCCTAGCAATCGTAATTATGTAGAACATGGTCGTTGTGTCCTGTTTACATACCACTCAAGCATCCAGATAAGTGTTCTTAGCTTCCTGTCCATACGTCAAGAGATTTGCAGGGTACACACGGTAAGCGTAAGTATCAATGCGACCGCTGATAAATTTTTATTATTGAATACTTTTTCCCAGATCTCATTTTCTAGTAAGTAATATTGATACTGTCAAAATATAATTTGCTGACGGGCAAATAATGAGAACGTACACATTCTTCGCATTGAAAATGGTAGGTGTGTCAACAATCCTCGTCAGCGTTCGTTGCAGAATCCACATGGAAAGAAATGACACGCAGTAAGGGTACGGAGGTGTGTCCTACCACTTTATGCTCCACCACACCGGAGTACACAAACATCAGATTAAGTCCTTGGTTCAGTTATTCAGGGAAATGAAATAACTTGGTTAAATAGTCAGTGTCGCAAATGACTGTTAATTTGTTTTCCCCTGATCATTGCCATTTTTATATCCATGTCACCAACTAAACAATGTCAAATAACTCAGGACAAAATATAATATACACTCCTTTACCCTCCAAAAATGTCATCAGTAGGTGACGAGCCACTTTATGGTACTCAAGGATGACACTTGTGCTAACACTCTCCAAGGCTAATAAACCTGGTAGCAATTATGGTCACCAAATGTGGTAAACTAATATATTGGAGAAATGACAATTCTTTAGGTGGTCTGTTTTGTTTGTGAGTTATGTGTTTAGGTCTCATATTTAAAATTGCCATGACTTGTGTAAGGGGAATAATATGCACCAAAATCACTTCCCAATGAGCTTCGTGATCCAATTGGATGACCTGAGGTAATCTGACCGTATAACAACACAAAGTATTGTTGGAAACGCCTCCATGGAACTGTCACTGGGTAACGTTAAGTACAATTGGTTCTTGGTATTCATAATTCCTGAGTTCTGCTGTCCGGATGGTCGAAGCAGGACGTTTAGGCGCCGGCCGGTTTGACGCGACCGGTTTGGCGTCGGCCATTTTGGCACGGGCCGGTTTGGCGCCGGCCACTTTGGCGCCGAGCAAATGTTATTCCTGTTGAGAGGTAACTATATATTAGTGGAGCAGGTAAAGGACAACATTGATTACCTCAGCGATCAAAGAGATGTAGTGTGTAAGTGAAATATAAAGTGAAAACCAAATGTAAAATTATTCAAATTATCAGCCTGTGTGTTATTAAAATAACTTTAACTAAACCTATGTTATGTTCATTCATCAGTAGAATGAATTGGCCGTCATCTGCAGCTGAAGACGGCGCGTACTTTTCTTGACCACGCGTCGATTTCATAACGCTTATTTCCGAAAAAAAAAATTTTACGTTAATACATTTGACAGCACACTTATATAAACAAACAACTATATAGAAGTGGATTTAAGCCTGAATGGCTAAATCGTTAATCCTTTGCGTGGACTTCTTTTACCTTATCATTGCTTTCGTTTTCAAATATGAATAACAAGTTAGACATCAAAATATTAAATTGTTAATCTTTAAGTGCTCATGACTCACAGGACAATATACCAATAGAGTCAATTATCTTAAGCATCCTGCTTATATTGTTATTTCTTAATCCTTTTGTAAATGCCGACATGGCTTCTAATTATCTTAAAGATAATGTGTAATCGTTTGATGCTAATCCTTTTGTCGGTGGCAAACTTTCAGCGCCAAATTGTCCTGCGCCAAAACGGCCCACACCAAAACATTCTAGCGCCAAAACGGTCGAGCCAAACCGGCCTGCGCCAAACCGGCGGCGCCAAAACGTCACGGACCGCCGGATGGTCACTGGAAGTCAGAGGAATGTCTAAAAGTGGATTGTTGTTGAGGTGGTGATTGTTGGAGTGGTGACGCTTTGGACGCAAGGATCCCGTTTTCGTTCAGGTTCGATAAGTATTTCACGGAAGGATTGGGAAGACGGTAACCAATGCAATTGTTCCGAAAAATGTTCCAAAATTGTTTGTCTCTTTGCTGCAAACTCAACTTGGCATTGGCCGCAGCGATGTTACAATACACCACACCGATTTGGCAGACAAAGATGATTTGCATTTTAATTACAGGTTTTCCATACTACACACACACACAAGGGTTGCTTATGTAGATCTTGCAGAGAAAGGCTGGGTTTAAGTAGTGGTCACTGTGGCAGCTGAGGTTGTGTTGAAGGGCTTGATAGTCACTTCTTTATACTCGATGACTTGTGAAGCGTCGATCCAAGAATCCCAACTGTGAGGATATCCTTTCCAACACACTGACTTTTTCGACACTACGTTTTCCCACTTAATTGGTTCTTCGTTCAAAAATGATTTCGATGTCGTACAACTCGTCTTTTCTTTACGGTCACGAGTTGTAACGCGGGAAAGTTAAAATTCCTTTTACCACTTCTCCCTTCATGTCTTCCAATTTATAAACCGTAGGATGGCGGCCACCCACTCGTCCATTGACACAAAACAATTTGATGGTCCAGTTGCGTAAGTAACCTTTGTCAAAAATGAGTTTAGTTTTGTCGATATTCACAGAATCTCCTGTTGCCAACATTTCACCTTTCTTACAAAACAGACGCTCAAAAACATTCCCTTTATGGTCGAGGGTTACTTCTTAGGGGCACGTCCGATGGTTAGATTGGTTCTACGCTTGGACATTGTGAGGTTAGACATCGATATACATGAGAGTGTGTTGATACGAAAATGTTTTCAAATTTGCCATTTGTTTTCGTTTTGGAAAGCTTGGTTCAAAACGTCGGAGCCATTTGTCGGTTTGCCATCTAAGAGGATGACGATCACATTGTTTCAACAAACCTTTGAGGGCTCGCACTAACTCGCTGCTTGATTTTGAAGTCGATGGCACCACCCAGGAAAATTTAGATAAGACGTTGATGACACAAAACGAATACTTGTAGCCACAATTGCAGGTAGCCAAATGAGAGACATCGGATAAACCGTCTTGCCATTGATGATCGATGCTTTTCTCTTCGGTGGAATATTAACGTCGAATGGGTTTGAATACAGTTTAAGTGGCATGTTCTGGGAACCATCGTCGCACTTGAGGGAAACGGAGACTTTTCAGTCGAGTTTTGGCAGAACGATACATTTTCTGATCTCCTTGGTAATATGGATTGACTGCTTCGTAGCAATGCTGGCTAGCACCCTCTCCATTTTTTATAAGTCACTTTTGCTTTTTGCGACACCTAGGTCACAGTTACTTTATATCGTACAAAAACTAAATATCCTTGATGGTTGCAGGTCTGACGTTATTAAAGGGTATGTATGTAGCAAGTATTAAATACTAATTTTGATTGGTCGGTTATATGGAAGTTTGGCAACTAACTGTATCAAACAAAGAGGCAATAAGAAACTGTTGGTCAAGCTTATGGTGTGCTCATCTTAACATTAAAAGGATTATGTAAAGAGTTGAAATTGACCTGATATTCACTGCCCAGATCGCGTTAAAGTCGTATTTTTGTAGACAGCAGCCAAATCCAAAATGACGTACATATGTCAGCCTTTTCCTTTTATCAAGATGCTTCGGCGTATGCGTGTAATTAATATTTACTTTCGGATTCTGAAGATAGAGATTTTCTATATGTACCAAAATAAATAAATATATGTCTTTTATTTACATTCAAACACATACGATTTCAACAGACAATTAAATTTCTAATAGTGTTATGTTCCTGAAATAAAAAAATGCACTTGCAGTACGAAACGAAATAGGAAAGCTAAATAGCAATATATTGATAAATTTTTAAAAAAATCAACCAATCCTATAGTTATAAAAACTATAATTATATATTATTATTTCTAATACAGACAAATAGAAAAATAAGGCAATTCTATCTTCTGCGAAAATAGTATGGCATACGCTCTGGATTTAGCTTATGCAATTGCAGATTTACTCACAATTTCATGAAAATGATTCCCGATAACTTATTATAATATCTTTATATTGTTATTAATGATGGATCACAATGCAATACAATATATTAGTTTTTTTTTTATAAATGAAGCACAATTCTACTGGAATTACACTTCTTCGTACTTTTTAGGAGAAAACAATCTCATTAAACAATCTCTACATTAGTTCCTAAATATCGCAGTCAAAAGTAATTTCATCAAGAAAGTAAGTTTAGTTAAACATAAATTTTTCTTACATGTTTTCAGAAAGAATACAAATAATATAAGTATACTAGAAAGATGAGTGCACATGACAAAGAATGCAATGCATAAAATTAACTGTTTTAGAGACACACACACACACACACACACACACACACACACACACACACATACATACATACATACATACATACATACATACATACATACATACATACATACATACATACATACATACATACATACATAGTTTAACAAACAAATACAAAAATACTGCAGCACATTAGCTCCTTGTTCAGTTCTGCGAATGTTTTTGTAAAAACTATGACAAGCTAAAAAAGTATAACCATAAAATGTATAACCTATAAAACAATATAGGTTTTGCTGTTAACGATGCAGAATAACTGGATAAAACAACAAAATTAATATTACAGGTTGATTTACACCTCCAGTTCATATTTAGACCAAAGTTTCTGTATATCATTTACATAAAGTCTAAAGCTACTGTTAAGTGTTCTATCTCTTCTCATAGAAATTTAGGTAAAAAGGCCTACTTTTTCCATTTCAAATCAAGTCTTCAATGCATTCACTGAATAGTTTTCATCCAGACGTGTGTGTGTGTGTGTGTGTGTGTGTGATGTGTGTGGGGGGTGTGTGATGTGGGGGTGGGGGTGGGGGTGTGAATATATTTAAATAAGACCGTGAAAGTCAGAGAACTGGACATGAAGAAAAATGGAATAGAGGAAATTAAACAAGCTTCCAAATAAAGCAATAATTAAGATTTCTAAAAAAAAAACCAATAACATGTGATCAAAAAGACATCGTGCTTGCAGGATGTTGAAAATGATAATTAATATCAATAACTACAGCGCAATGAAATATCCTCTTCGATATAACCACCATAAAGAACACACACACACACACACACACACACACACACACACATATATATATATATATATATATCTATATATATATATATATATATATATATATATATATATATATATATATATATATATACACACAGACACAGACACACACATGGCGGTGTTTGGTGTTTGATCATGTTTGAAACCTTGGATTATCAACAAAATAAACCATCTTGTGTAGTCATGGAAACTTCAAACTCAATACTTAAAATCTCGTATATCTCTAGAGATTAGGCGAACAAATGTGCACGACTTTTTGATAAGAACTTTCGTTTTTGATTTGCTAATTGCTACAATATCAATTAATGTTTCACTCTTCCATAAAGTTGATGTGCGAAATGTTTTGTCAATTAACAGGTCAAAGCGAATTTATTGAAACCAAAGACTTTTTATATTCGCTAATTTTTGTAATTTTTGTTTTGGTGCCGAGAATTAGTTTTATTAAAAATATGAGTTCTTTTTTGGAGAAATGAAATAAATAAGGTATGAAACTATATAATCATTCGTACAACTGACCATTAATAACGGTTGAGTTTTTTCACATCATCCAACAGAGAGTTATTATAACGAACATATGCATGTGAAACTATTGCATCGCACATAAGGAAGCTGACTAAACGTTTTGACATCAATATCACTACTCGGCATTGTCATTGTTAATTACAATGTGTTTTGTTGGAACTTTGAAGCTTCTTGTGGATCTTTTGATTTTCGATTTATCAGGAGACTCGAAGAATTCTGGGTCTGCTTTCATGTCATATTCTCTTGTTCCGTCAAATACTTCATTCTCCTTCTTCTTCAGTCTCCTTCTGGAGCGCTTGTTCTGTCTTGGGCTATCCGTCCCAATGCCGGTATCTTTCATCGGCAATGGTGGTAACATCGCATGCCGGTACAACGATCTGTTCAGAAACGTGGGATCTGTTATAGGATCTGTCCCAGAAGTAAGTAAAAATGTGTTCTTTGCTTGCGCTACTGCAGATAAAACGCTCTTTTCATGACATGAAGATTCGTCAGACCTTTCGGAAGCAATCTCCTCTTCTTCAGTAGGTGGTTCTGAGTTTGTGTCCTCTGGGGAGACAATTTCTCGACGTTTGCGGCGCATTAGGAAGATGACGATGGCAGCGGCAATAAGAATTACACCCATTAAGACACTAACGGCAATAACCGCCGACAACAGTGAGACATCCTTCACTGTTATTGTTTTGTCTTCGCCCTGAACAATCATTGTGCCATTTAGCGTCGGGTCTCGCTGACGTACTCTCACTGTGATAGTGGCATGTGCTGCCGGTTGACTGCTTCCTACTTCTGCGGCCTAAAAATTTAGAGAAAATAGTATGAGCAATAGACCTTTCGTATACATTTGCTTAAAACATTTCCGTCCTCCGCTGTTTGCCTGTTCAATACTAATTTCTCTTCCTAATTTTCATAAATACACTAACATTATCCATTTACAAAAAAAAACACAAAAAACAACATCATATAGCCTTGAATAAATAGCTATGAAATATGCAGTATGCTCCAACGCTGTAATATCGACGACACTATATTATCGCCGCAATTTGGGACACGCGCCGTGTAGCGATTGTTTACAGATGTAAAGATGTAACCAGGAAGTATACACAGATATTATATTGTAAAATTTTCTTTACAATGTCAACATCTTTTATACGTTTACATTGAAAATCAATGAACATCACTTTATTTGTAATGTACATCAGTTCGGGCGATTGTCATATAAAAATCTTCTTTTGAACTTACTATACCTACAATGGCTTTAATTTACGAAATATTCTCAGTTTATCGTCTGTTATGTTATTTACTTATAATGACGTACATGTCTTTACAAGGTTAAGCTTAGAATTGTATATCATGGTAGCCAATAAGGACTAAAAGTGGCAAAATATCACTGATGATCATACTTACAGTACATAAAAAAGAAAATAATACCAGTAATAATAATAATAATAATAATAATAATAATAATGTTTATCTGATCATCTTTTTTACCCACATTTCATTTAAAATGTATATAAAGTTAAATAATATTTGCTATTCATTTGTAAAAGTGTTATTCGTGGATTTCAAATGTATTTACATTTGTGTCTTCGATTTATTCATTGGATAGTTTCTTCTTTGTAGAAATATTCTGCCAATGAATGATTGGACATTCCTTCTTAATTGTAAGTTGCAGTTTATATTTATTAAAATACTTTCCTGCCGAATTTAGAAAATACCGCGATATAGAGTCAGGGTGACTTAATTTAAATTCCTTTACTTCATCGCAACAATTAGAATAAACAAACAATACATATTTCTTTTGTTTAGTTACGAAATTATAAATAGTAATGTACACTGATTTAATCAACCTATTAGCCTCTTCAGCAAAACTCCATTTTAATTTTGAGAGATTCATACTAAACTCGCAAAGTCGTAGGAGAATCCGGATGAAGAAGTCTGGCACCATGTGGGGTAATACATATAAGTATAAATGTTACATACACGAACAACTAGTCTTTTCGTTGCCCAGAGAGCTTGCGAAGCCGGTCTCAGTTGATATAGGGTGCCATTAGAGCTTTCTATTTTGAAGAAACCGGAACTTACATTATTAGAAGTACCACCTTCTGGATCTAAAAAATGATTAAAGAGAAAAATGCGAATATCTTCTTGAAAAACTTCCACAGCATTCCAGGATAATGGTGTGTGTGTGTGTGTGTGTGTGTGTGTGTGTGTGTGTGTGACATGCGCAAGAAATAACGACAACTGCAACTAACAAACTGCGATAGTAGCCTCATATCAACAACTCACCCTTAAAATAAAGTGGATTATTTATTGTAATATATAGTATACCGTCATCTCTGATAAGCAGATGTATATATTCGAAACACTTACAGTAAAATGACAAATGACAGTGTCTGTTGTTGTAGTTCACCATGCTAGTCTTCAGACTCGAAACATCAATAATGACAAAATATGTGGATAACATTTTAATGCGACCATATAAGAAGACAAAAAAAACCCAATAAATTATAATATTAATTCATTTTGCTATTAGACCAATGTTTCGAAATGTATGCCTGCAGTTAAATAATGATACAATATTCTAAAAGTGGCATATTTGATCTTACCGTCATAAATGCTGTAGGTTATTGGCAAATTAAGAGTATCAAGATCTTTGGCCTTTATTGCGGCAGGCTGGACATTCAATGGACCCTGAAAACAAGAAAACATTGTCCATAATGTTATATTCTGTACGAGTAAAAACTTGTTAATCACGTAGTTTCGTATTTACGGCAAATTTCACATATACACACAAACTTTATCCAACAGACATTTCATTGTAGAATTGTCAAATTAAAACGGTACACTGTATACATTGTTGTTTATCGGACGTAATTCATATTTGTTTTAAGTTTTTTACTGGTAGTATGAAGGTTATACTTTTATTCTCAGCTGTTTTTTTTATCGTACTAAACCTATATTTATCTATGAAATAATAAAATTACAAATTAAACAACCAAAAGAACATCTTCAAACTGTACTAACATTTATGGAAATACGTGCAATTACTTAATTAAACTTCCTAATCTTTATATTTATAAAATGATCTACGTGCTCTTTATGGAAATTATACTTCCACCCAATTGGAAATGTTCCAGCTCTAGTGACATCTATTTTCACAAAGAGACCCGTTTCAAATGGATACGTTTACAGTTATAGAAACACAATCGCTGAAAACTCGTGCGAACTTCTCTTGGAGCCTAAAGACAACAGGTCCTAAGCTAATGTCACCAAAAAGTATGGCTGCATCTCCGACAACAGGCAACTTTCAGAAGTTAGATTGGGCATTGTCTTGATCCAACACATGAACACGTTTTGTCTGTGTATCAGACATTAAACGACATGCAAAACGCAGGAAACCTTGATGACACAACGCTGAGTTAACAGTAACCGGCTGAGCCAAATGCAGTGAGATAGTTCCTAGAATATGTGGAAAACAGTCCTTTCGGAGGTGAATCATTTCTGGAAACAATCATCCCACTGACACAATTAATTATCACCTTTAACGTCTAGTGGAAAATCTGACTTCACATATTTACATACACAAAACACCGAAACCTCGGTTTCCATGCAAACCTCTCCTCTTTAACATGGTAATATATTCCTTCTATATCAATATCCCACATAAGGAAAGTATCAAAGCCTGCAGCAAAAACTTGATCGGCATGATCCTTCCACCACATCCCATCACTTATGACTATTTGGTTAAAACCCGTATACTGAAGTTAAACAATATCGTTTTCAACAACCAACATGTTTTCATCACTGGTACTGCATTGGGTACCATCATGGGATCATCGTATGCCTATATGTTCATGGGAAGACATGTGTCAAAGTTCCTATGTGTGTGGTCTCCATACATCTCAAACCTCACTCATGACAAAGAAAAGAAATAGGATAGAAACTGGCAAAATTTAATTTTTTTTAATAATAAATCCGCCAAAAGATTTTCTTAACCCACTTTAAGTTATATAGGAGTGAAATAGCTTAAACGTCGTTTTAAATTTTCATATCCTGGAATTCCTTCCTTTTAATGGCAAATTTTAAACGGAGTTTAAAACTTTAACAACAGTACCGTGTATGAAAGTTCTGTGATGGCGGTGTATTCAGGTATCACACAAGTTGTCGTGCATCCGGGAAAGACAAACTGCGGGCCTTGATCATCTACGTCAATGATATTTACGCGCAGTGAGGCATAGCCAGTTTTTGCTGTCGTGTCTATAGTATCCTGTTTTAAACAAAAGATAAATGTTCGCAATACGCTATTTATAAGTCACTTAACAATCTCAATTGATACAAATATCTTAAAGCATGTTATCCCACAGGACTGTTGTTTTCCAGGCTTTAGTATAACAGTACTTTACATGCTGTTTCCCTGTACTAGTACTGTTCATTTTTCGTTTTACTTAATAATAATAAAATCATCAACGTATGCTACGATAATTTCAATATTTTGTTCAGAATGTTTAAGATTAGGGTGGATTGTTAAACGCTGAGCATGGAAACTATCCCGGAAGGCAATTCCATATCTATTTTACAGAAATTTGCATTCATGCAATCTACATATAAAGTCATAGGACAAAACTAATTTTGTCTCTTTTATTTGTTTCTATTACTTGTAATCCTGATGCAAAAAAAGGACTTCTTCTGTACATTTTTTAAAAAAATTGTCTAATAAATTTGTTCTTGTTTGCATTAGTCGTTTTTATACAGTTGAAACTGTTATTTTTTCTTTGTTCTTAACATAACAGAATCATCGAATTTTCAGTTTTTATGATTAACTTCTATGAATAATTCTAATATGATGTCAAGATTTCTTACATAATTTATAAATTTTACGTCAGAGGTTAAATGATGTGCATGGAACTTTCCTGGAATATAATTGTATAATATTATTTTTCTATATATATGCATTTAGTGTACATGATAAATCATAGGAAAATTGCTATTTCTTTTTCTCCATACTCCGTTACTCGTAATAGAAATAAAAGTTCACTTGCGAATATCTCATCTTTCAAGAATCGAGTTCCAACTTGACTTGGTTACATCATTTATAGAGTTTGCTAACTGTTGCAGACATTGGTTATTGTATGTCCTTATGTAGTTGGTCCAGTAATTTCACCCCATCCCCATATTCGTATTACCAAAACATACTTTCTGCAAGTGCAATGTTAACCAGAAATTATGATCTTTAAGTTACGAATTCTGTGAACTCTAATTAGTCGATAATTATCTACATACCGCCTTTATATGTATAAGACATTTTTGTTAACTGTTCAAAAAACAACCGAAATATTTTAGCCCATCATTACCAATTAATGCCTCTTTCCGTTATAGGGTCATTATTACAAAAGGAACAGTACCTTCACTGAAATATTTAGAATGAAGAAATTGTGTCCTGATTCGAAGTCTAGAGGTGATTCCAATTTAATATCTCCTGTAAGAGCACTGACCAGTCCAAATGTCCTATCCCCAGTGGACTGAAATAAAGAAGACATTGCTTGAATTTTTATTGTTCAGAACTAGGCATCAAATTTGAAGGTCATGTCCAAATTCAAATTTACTTTGTGAAATATATTTCTTTGAAACAAAAATAAATTTAACCAACGCTGCATTATTGTCAAAATTAGTTATATTATTGTCTACAATTTTCAGCCAAAGAAAAAGAATATTCATGGAAATATTACGACGAGTTAGCATGACCTTACATACAATTCGAATTGATATGATTTACAATTTTCATTCTGTTCTCTAGACGTTAATGGCGGTGAGTGAAACTAACTTCAGTGCGAAAAGATAACCTTGATATAACATGAATATGGCACATGTTACCATTAAGACATTATATATTATAATGTCGTCTGCTTAATATATTCACAAGTTGATCTGTAATTTGCAATCCGATAATATAGAAATCTACCACATGAAAAATAACGTTGTCATTTTAGATACTATACAGTCACGTCCATCTGAATACAGAACGAGAAGCAGTGATAGGATATTTGTTCTCATTTGGATGTTTATGCGCTCTTTTCTTCCTGAAAATGTCTTCCTTTCTCATTTATGAATATCACTCACACAACGAGCGAAGATGACGTTACCTAAAAAAAAATTTGTTATTTTTACAATTTTCATTCCGTTCTCACAACGTTAACACTATTGACTGAAAAAAGATTGAAGTGGAAGAAACATATGACATAAATATGATCTATTATTTTCGATCCGATAATATTGAAATCATGAGCGCGAAGAATAGTATTATCTTTTTCAGCAGAATAGGATATAAATACAATACAGTAAATTCCATCTAACTACAGATTAAGATGCAGTCATACGAGTTTTGTTCATCAGTACTTGGAGGGAACCACAGTGGCTCATTTATTAGCATGCCGGACTCACGACCGCAAGGTGCGAGTTTGAATCCTACTATCGGACCAGTCTGGGTCGGGAGCAGGACATTACCCCCCTGTCATTTACCCCCCCTGCCAGTACCCCCCTACCATTACCCCCCGGTAGTTTACCCCCCCCCCCCCCGTATATTACCCCCTGCCATTACCCCCTATCAATTACCCCCCACACACACACACATACATATTAACCCATGCCATTAGCACATTTAGACATTTACAAAATCGAACTAAATCAAATAAGACGAATTTAATTAAAGTGTACACAAACACAATCTTATAATCCGTGCTCAATCTATACTATTGTTTTGTCTTCAGCTCACTGAATAATATTCGAGCAGAAATGGTTTCTAATTAAGTATACACAAACACAATTTGATTAGAGCATTGGCTTCACCACAATAAAACTGATTTTAGCAGTTTAATTTATGCTCCATCTATACCATTGTGTTGGCTTCACCTCACTGAATATACTTCGAGCAGAAATGGTTTCTAATTAAGGGTATTGGCTTCACCTCATTGAGTATACTTCAAGCAAAAATTATTTCTACGCGCATGCTCCAGAAAAACTATATATATATATATATATATATATATATATATATATATATATATATATATATATATATATATATATATATATATTCTTTAAAAATATATATCACCAGAAGTATTTTTAACATGGATAAAGTTCAAAGTATACATGGAAAACAAAACTTTATGCATAATGGATATGTCTATGTAAAGCAGAAAGATTTAGCGGCAGGTGTAATCAGTTATGAATGTGAAAAGCGACGAGGAAATTTAATAGGAGTATCTGAATGTAAAGCAAAGATCAAAGTTATAAATGATGTTGTAGTAGGATCTTTGCATGAACATACACATGCACCAGATTCAGCACGATGTGAAGTTCTGCAAGTTAGACAAAAAATTACAAAAAGAGCAGTGGAAACAGAAGAAACACCTCAACAGATTCTTGGCCGGGAAATGCAGAATCTAAGTGAAGGAGCATCAGTACAAATGGTTCCTATACAACATCTTCGTCGTCAGGTCCGACGAAAGCGACAAGTTATTCAAGCTCCACAGCCTCTTCCAACTGATTGAGCAACCATTGAACTGCCTGAGGTATACAGGAAACTATCAAATGGTGAGAATTTCTTGTTATTTGATAGCGGTGTAGGAGATAAGAACAGAATTTTAATCTTTGGGACTTATAAAACGTCATCATTATTAGCACAATCTCCTAATTGGTTCGTGGATGGAACTTTTGCTATTGTGCCTGAGCTTTTCTTTCAATTATATACGGTGCATGCACTTATCGGTGGTGATGTCATTTCTTGCCTCTACTGCTTGCTCGCAAATAAAACTATGGAAACTTATCAACGTCTTTTCATGGAGATAAAGGCACTAATTCCACATGCTCAGCCTGCAACAGTTATGATGGATTATGAAAAAGCAGCCATGAATTCTGTTGCAGGATGCTACGCAGGGATAGATGTACAAGGGTGTTTTTATCATTTTTCTCAGAGCATATACCGAAAAGTACAAGCTCTTGGATTTCAGGAAAGATATCAAGATGATTCAGAATTTGCAATGTCAGTTAGAATGGTAGCTGCTTTGGCTTTTGTGCCGCTTTCTTACACTGTGCAGATTTTCGAAGAACTTCAAAAACTTACAGAAGATGACGACATGAATCAATTGTTAGATTATTTTGAAGATAACTACATTGACAGAAGAAGACGTCGAATCCGAGCTAATCCTATCATTGTTCCTCAAGTTTGGAATGTACACAGCCGTGTTCAAAATGAATTACCTCGCACTAACAACAGCGTTGAAGGTTGGCATCGAAAAATGCAAGGTGCCGTTGCTGCTGACCATCCAAACATTTGGCGCATTTTGACAATCCTTCAAAGAGAGCAATCATTCCTGAACGTGATAATTTCTCAGCAACTTGGAGGACATCCAGCGCAACAAACTCGAAAGACATATCGTGACTGCAATGCTCATATTATGAACATTGTTAATGACTTTGCTAATAGAGAGCACATATAATACTTGCGAGGGATAGCACATAACATTCAGCTGTAATCATATAACTACAAAATATTTTGTGGTAATATAACATCATTATATGATGATTTTATAATTGAATATTCCATGACAAGTATATGTTTTCAAGGTTGAGATTCATTTACTAAAATAAAAAATTTAAAATAAATTATTTTGAAATTTATTATTTATTCTTGGGATATAACAATTATATGTTATATATTAATAGACCGGAGGGGGGGGGTAATGGCAGGGGGGTAATATACGGGGGGGGGGGGGTATTGATAGGTGGGTAATGGCAGGGGGATAATATACCGGGGGGGGGTATTTTCCTAGACCCGTCTGGGTCAGTTACCATGGTGTGTCCTTGGACTAGGCACTTTATTCCAATTACCCCCTCACTGAATAACCCGCCAGTGTTGCTGTGCCGCAAAGCACCAAACCAAGCCGTTTGTGCTAAACGCGTGCTGTATTCTTCCAAAACAAATGTTCATTTGGGAATATCACTCAAAAACGACATTTATTGCACCAGGCCTCAAAATCTTACTGTGAGCTCAAATGAAAACGTCGTTGATGCTGGTCTGTCCTTGTCCGACGCCCTTTCTCGAAGTCTGTAGACCACTGTACCAACTGTTGCATTCTGGAAGAAAATGAGATATTCCTTTTAGATCTATTTATTTAGGAAGCATATGATCATATATGAGTGCAATTATAGTGTTATGCTAGCAATATATAGGTGGGTTTTGTCTTAAGCATTCTGTCAACGATCTAGGTAAAGATACAAATATGCATAAACTAAGGTATTCAAGGCTTTTACATTTACCACGTTCTCTAGATTAACTGGATAACTATTTTGGCATCAGTAACATTCGCTTCATCCAATTTTTGTTTGCGTAAATCTGAGTAGAATACATCGCATATACAGCTGTTATTGCATGTTTGGAAGATATTTGCAGAAGAAAAACAATATAAACTGTGCAATACGTCTGGAGTAAGATAGTCTTCTAAGGAATCTGTGAGATAGATCTTAGATAAAAAGGCATTCTGAACACTCTGCATATAGACCACGTCCCTTCATTATTTCATGGCCCTAATTTGTCAGCCAGCGTTCATGGCTTAGAGGGAAACAAGCCAAACTATTCGTTATTTTATTCTCGCAATCAAATGATACATTAAATAATACGAATATAGTAGGATTATCTAGATTTGAGTAGATACGATATTTGCTAGCTATTAATCTGTGTTAATTTTGACATTCTGAGACGTGATTGCGCATCACCGATGATTAGTAATTTCCATATCATGCATATCGTACCACATTGCATAGCTCTATTTCCAGTCCATTATAAAAGACATTTGGAGCTGGCAATGATCGGGTCCTTTAGCGTCCAGAACATCATCTTTATTATAACTGTTTTAATGTACCGTTTGTGTATTTCATGCGGATAGCAATTATAGTGTTTCTTTCCATTCTTCATTCGTCGATTGCATAACCAATGTAACATTTGTTTCATGTCAAGGATATTATTCCATTTATCTCTCGCATGGCTAGAAATTTGATTTGAAAAAGATTTTCATTTTGTTAATTAAAACGATTGCATTCATTACATGTATATATTATGACTGAAAATATTTTGAAGTTAATTTGATGCATCATATGCACGCTTCCTACATATATATTAAGGTCTTACATTTTGTAATATGTCCATTTTCAGACTTGGTCATGAAAAAAATACATTTTGATTCGTATCGATGTCTTAGTGTCACTTTTAGATCCTTAAGACTCCTCCGACAATATGATCGTTAAGCATCATATAAATGTAGCGGGGTCGGGGCGTAGAAATTTTGAGTGTTTGTACGAAAGCAGGCTCGACGACAGTGGTACTCGATAATCCGTTATCGCTCATAGACTAGCATAGAGTTAGTTCCACATGACACTTATCTTGAACAGTGATTCGTGTCATTTGATAACGAGGCAATGTGAATTTGCAAGCAATCTCAATTCTGTCTTCGTGGATTCTGTAATGCGACTCGGCAAATATGGATATGTGAGAAATTTTTCCAGTAGCATCACAGTTCTTCACGGTGTTTTCAAAGGTTCTGCCACCACGAGATAAACTGATAGCCATGTATAGCCAGCTGATCTTGTTCTGACAAATGCGATAAACCTACAACAACAATAGTTTCTTTTACTGGCTAATTGAAACTACACGTGAATCGGGACATCAACTCGCGTGTAACAAGGCATTCAGCGACTTTCGTTCAGCGTATACACTGGGATAGATCCAAATTTTGCACTGTTGACAATTTACCTTCAGGTGAAGTGTCTTTGTCCTAGTACGAGTGGTTACACAGGCCTGTAAATTTATTACAGAACACGAATTCGATCTCAGTACACATCAGCTTTGTATATCGTGACATCAGAAATACCTTTATATGTGTTAATAAATTAATTAAACATTACAGTATAGACACAAAGTTATATATCACCATTAATATAAGCTGCATATTTTTAAGTCATGATCTTTCATTCAGTCTAAATTACCTCAGGTATATTCAGGTCCCCTGTGATATTGATGGACGGATTGAACTCATTTTCTGGAGTTACATATATTGTGGTTCTTTTGTTTATCTATAAAGTTAGAAGAAAAATCATGAAAGTCAAAACAAATGTTAAATGAACATATTAAATGTTCTGCAAAAAAACAACTGTGATGAAAAATGTGAATCACTTTCAAGGTGATTCTTTATATAATGATCGATGATGCAATAACTCATCGAGATCGGAAATTCAAGGTAAATACAATAAATCGTAAATTCAAAGGTGCGTATTTGGTATTGTCTAGCAACATTTGAGAGTTTACCAATTTAAATATAACGGTTTTTAAAGCGTTAAATGAATATATGGGAATTTGTTTTAATGAAATTAGTAATTATCAGGTGTAAAGTAATTTTCACTACCATTCAATAAATCCAACAATACTACATAATCCACATACATACTGATAAGATAACATTCCTCTTGTACGAGTAAGTTTAAGCCTGTGTTTACAGTATAGCACCACATGACTGTATTGGCCAAAATGATAAAAAGACATTCTCCATAGTGTAATAAAAACAAAACTTGTCTCAAGGTGAATCAGGGTAAAAATTCTTACCGTTCCACAAGTAAAATCAAAAGCAATTGTTTGAGCAGAGCCCTGTAAGTAAGAGTAATTTTTAAAATCATCATAAATTCGTGCTAATTAAATTGTTTCGTGTGATCACTTATGTATGCCTTAAAATGTTCGGCAGAAAGCAATTAAAAAGCATGTAAGCTAACACTGTTTCAATACACCAATCAAACCGTACAATAAGTAAATGAATAGAAACGTGGATGGATTATTGAAATTATTTTTATAAAATAAATAATCGAAACCTAGAAATTCTTCTTTCGAACCATCAAGGAATTGTTTCAAAATTATACTAACTAATCATTCGGCTGTAAATATGTTTATATGATTATTATTACAAGATAATACAGTAAAGAAATATTTCTACACAATAGTATAATTACCAATATATTAAATAAATTATTAAAATTACCAATATATTATATAAATAGTATAATTACCAAGTAATTATATAAAATAGTAAAATTACCAACATATTCTACCAAATAGTATAATTACCAATATATTATATAAAATAGTAGAATTACCAATATATTACCAATATATTATATAAAATAGTATAATTACCAATTAATTATACAAAATAGTATAATTACCAATTAATTATATAAAACAGTATAATTACTAATTAATTATATAAAATAGTATAATTACCAATATATTATATAAAATAGTATAATTACCAATTAATTCTATAAAATAGTATAATTACCAATTAATTATACAAAATAGTATAATTATCAATTAATTATACAAAATAGTATAATTACCAATTAATTATATAAAATAGTATAATTACCAATATATTATATAAAATAGTATAAATACTAATCAATTATGCAAAATAGTATAATTACCAATTAATTATATAAAATAGTATAATTACCAATATATTATAAAGAAAAGTATAATTATCAATATATGATAAAAAAAATGTATAATTACCAAGATATTATATACAATAGTATAATTACCATTTAATTATTTTAAAAGAAATAGTATCATTGCCAATTAATTATATAATATAGAATAATTACTAATACTTTATATAAAATAGTATCATTACCAATATATTATGTAAACTAATATATATTTACCACTTAATTATAAACAAAAATAGTATAATTACCTATTAAATTATATAAAATAGTATAATTATCAATATATTATATAAATTAGCTTAAATACCAATATATTATATAAAATAGTATAATTACCAATATATTATATAAAATAGTATAATTACCAATAAATTATACAGCTCTTCCAGATCTAGAGTCCTATTTAATGAAAATGAATATAATGTATCGTTCTGAAAATGTCCGAAATAAGGCTGTATAGCTGGTTCAATCGGATTGGCGATGGTAATGTTGTCCGATGGACTTTTACTGACATTGAATATCAATGTGCCTGAAACAAAAAGATAATACTTTTATTGTGAACCTTATAATAAATTGATGTCACCTTTCACCCCCCCCCACACACACACACACATTTTGATGTTATAGCAATAACAAACACACAAATGTATTATAAATAAAATGGTGTAATTGTTATCCCGATGATTTGTACTTTAACTTTAACACACAAGAAGACCCGTGTCAATGGAGTAAATTGTTAGTGTTTGAGCAAACAAGAATACGAAATTGTGCACACAGCAATGTAAAAGTTTAGAAAATATTTCATTGTAAGATAAAGATGCTTTTGTGAGTGTGTCAGTACATAGAAAAAAGCTTTTTCACTGATTGTTGTGACTTTTGTGAGTATGTTAGTCATTGAAAAGAAGAATGTGTCACTTACTTTTATGATTACGTCGGTCAATAGAAAGAAGAGTCTGTTAATGAAGCATATCTCGCCAATAATCTAAGAGCATCTACATTTGTATTGGATTATCATGTACAAGAATGCTCGAAGACGAGGATGAGTGTACTCTACCTGCAGAATCTGTCTCAGAAACTGTGTAAATGTTCGCTATGCTGTTTATGACATCATTGCAGTTTTGTGAAGACACTGAAAAAAAATTTCTTGAATGTGTTCCATCACAAACAATAGGAAGTTTTGCGCTGATTATTGGCAGATTATTATATTATGTTTGTTACAAATCCATTTTACTTTGAAAAGAACGAATTAAGAAACAGAACGTTAAGGTACACGCCTAAAAATCTGAATGAATGGAAGGGATATATTTTGATTTAATGAGCACATTTTATCAATAGATAATTTTATATGAAAATGGGCACATACATGGTTTCCTTGATGCAGTATAAAAAGGACATTGAAATGAAGGTTTTGGCAGTTTGCCCTCTGAAACATCTAGCAATGCATACATACTCAATGCGCCGATTATTTAAACAGCAAACGCTAACAGAACTTCAAGATAAAAATGTACATTATATTATTTGACGATAGGGTTTCATATGTTTTAGTATTCAGTTTAGCAAGTAAATCAACAGCATTTCACGATCTATATTGCTGCCAAATGCATGTTCATCGTTGTATGTGTTTCCATTTACCTCTGGAACTGTTGGAATTAAAATAGGTTTATCCTTAACACAGTTTGTACTTGCTATACTGCGTCTGAATCTTCAATTTAAAACGAGTTTGTAAAAAATCGCAGAAATAAATATAGATCAGGTATGCTGAGAAATAAAATATAAATGGTGGTTTGGTGTTTTTCGGCCTAGCAACACTTTAAAAGCTCACAAGGATACAATACGGTTGACGACATAAGTCACGTTTCAAGTGAGGGAATTCGAACCAGCACCAGAACAAATGGACTATCGCGGCTGATTTTAATGATACTGAATAGCACCCCAGAAAAATGAAATTAAAACAAGCATAGAAAAGTTGCTTTAACATAGTAGTTGAATGAACAAAACTTTCCCCATATCATATGCGGGCGCCTGGTCCATAATAATTGATTTGTGAGGGGAAGTAACCCACAGAGAAGAGACTATACAAGCGATGAAAGATCTAACATTTCTCGTTTGTCTAAACGTCTGTTAGTTTTAAGTTCGTCATTCAAATTATGACTGTTTTATTCACCGTATAATATAATCAACTCTACATTAGAAAAACGACATACCTTGGATGCAGAGCAAGGATGACACTACCAACAGGAATGGGATGTTGTCCATCGTTCTTTCAATGCTCCATTACACTGAATAATTTTGTGTGAAATTCACTATTTCAATGTTTCTACCAGGATTATTTATATCTGAAAAAAATGTTTTGAAATAGTGTTATATAAGTTAGCTTTGAACAAAACACTTCTGAAGAAAACACTTATCACTAATTCGTCAACTACTGGTTCCTGCCCCAAAACAGTGCGATTGTAAAATAATCGCGAAATAAAATTGTCACGAAATTGATTACACTTCAGTGAGTATAATGAATGCTTTCTTCAACTGTCATATTTAGACGTAAACTAAAATATTAAGAATTAATTATTGTTTAACTGAGACGTAATTTTTTATAAGTCAATGATATGTGTCACTCATTAAATTTCCAACGTGTGTGTGTGTATATATATATATATATATATATATATATATATATATATATATATATATATATATATATATATATATATATATGCAGAATCATACTCGAGTCAGAAAATTGCATATGTTTTACATGCAAATATCTGTACTGTCCAGAATGATGGCACATCAGTAAACTCAATAACAAAAGCAACTCAAAAAGTGTCTCATTTTCTGACATTATTTGTATTACGCTGTATGAAGTGATATAGCTAAAAAATGTAGCCTTGCAATCAGACGAGGAAGGGACATTTACTTTATTTGACATGGAGAAACATTAAAACCCACTGACGTGAATGAAAAGAAACAAATGGCAAATGAACAACATACATACATATAGGTACATATAGGAGATTCTGACACAATATACCACTGTAGTAGAAGAGGAAAATTATAAAATGGCCCCTTCTTGGTTTTACTTTTTCCTTTTATATACACAAAACATGAATGCAAAATTACATCGATGTTCTAGCAATGAATAGACAGAAATGTCAAAACCCGCTATTTCAAATATTAGTTTCCTGAGTTATAAATTAACATTTTTCTCATAATTAATTGCTCATATCCATGTGTACTCATATAATGAATCGTCTTATGTCTTTAATTACATTTGGCCACAGCACGGACCTTATAGTATTTAGGCAAGCTCATGCAAGATGTATAGACTAATTCAAATCCACGACTGTGAGGGTGAAAAAGATGTCTAAGAAAAATTGGTGGATTTGTTAGATAATCGAACAAAACAACAATCACTTCAAAGTCTTTCGGTAAACAATTTTGGAATATTGCACTTGTCATTTTCGTTACATATACCTGTATAATTAAAAGCGTGATGCATTGTGAGTTGGATAACATCGTTATAAACACTTCATGCGAAATACTTGTAAATCATATATATATACCCGCATTGAGTGGAATCAGAGGCAGACAAGTGTTTAGATTTTTTTCCATACATGCACATTGACATTATTGTCCTTTCTAAGAAGAAAAGAAACAATGCTCTAGAACACGAGTAACATTTCTGGCTAGAGTATTGGCTGAGGGTAAAAGTACTGTAGGAGCGGACGACGCAGTCATTGGAAATAATATCCATATGTATTAGAACGAATCGATTAATACTGCAGCGTATTTAAGATGTCCTAAATACGTCAACTTCAATAAATACATGACCATTGAAAGACATTTCGCATATTAATGTCAGGGTAATAAATCGCAATCGATCAGGTGAAGACTTTCCCCAAATACAGCACAGACTGGCACACAAGTAAACATCAGTTGTTGTAAATCATAAGCCAATAACTGATACCCAGCCTATGGATCTAGGTGAATTCCAAGGACCTGTAATCATTGATTAAGCAGGTAAGGGTTCTCCTGCGTGGAAGCAATAAAATGCTTTACACTGTTAAACCTGACAATATCGAAGGTTAATTATCAACATATATGTTTTCTCTAAGTGACATGTTGTACTCACGGTTGCTCTGTATTTTAATGCAAGCAATGCTTATCGAGGAATACAAACATTGCTTTCCCAGTTTCTCTCTGGAGTATTAACTCATTTACAGTTAAACAAAATAACTTTGGAGGGCAATGGTTTTCAAGAACTTTCACGACCACACCTTTATATGTAGTATATACATTACGCCAGTGCCGTATTAACCCATGGCTAGATCCCTAGGCTTCGAGCTTCTTTGGGCCCCTCGACATCCACCCGCGAATGGCAGGTTCCCTAGGCTTCGAGCGTCTTTGGGTCCCTCGACATCCACCCGCGAATGGCAGGTTCCCTAGGCTTCGAGCGTCTTTGGGTCCCTCGACATCCACCCTCGTATTTCGCGCCCTTTTAATTAATACAAACTTACCAAAAATGATTTAAAAGGTGGAATTTAGCAGCAGTCTGATTGTTGTGGCATGGAGTAGGAATTTTTTAAATGTGGAATTTTCGACTACGCAGCATTGCCATGGGATGGCTAAATGTTGCATGGGCCCCTGCTCTTGGTGGGCCCCGAGGCTTCAGCCTAATCAGCCTTATAGATAATACGACCCTACATTACGCGGATGTTTGTTTTTCGTTTTTTTTACAGCACAGCAACACAACTACGCTGTTTACTGACAATACACTCGAAATAAAGTTCCCTACCAAAAGACACACCACGGTAGCATTTGAAATACCTTCAACCATTACTATCAAGTGGAGAAAGAAACATCAAACGTAATTCTCCGTCAATAAAAACTATATTAACAAGATATTTTTTATTCACGTGGATTCATATGACCACATTTATTATGTTATAACAAATTGGTTTAAAATGTCGCAAATCATCAAGTTCTAATAGTAATTTTTAAAACCACTATCCCCCTATTGCGTCAATTATAAAGCAGTGCAAATAGTGTCATTCTAAATCTAACGAGTGTTTATTTGGTCACAATATTCGACTTCTAACATGCAATATACTTATCACATTGATATGACCGATAGATTCCTAGTCACGTTTTAGAAGCAAGAAATTGCGAACACAAGGATGTTTGATATGAATTGATTTTGGGTTTGGCGTGTTACAATTTTGCAGCACATGAAAGTTATGTCATACGGACAAAACTAAGTTATAGTGTCATGCCCATGCGCAGACGTAGTAGCTGATCCGATAGAGAAAATCAATTAACCCCTTTTGTTGAACATTAGTTTTTTTTCTTTTTAAAAACGTTTTGGGTAAATATTTATTTCATCAACAAAAAGCACAACATTTTTAAGTAAAATGCACATGTGTAAAATAGGGCTGGCACGATTATTCAAATCAGACTAAGCACTTGTTAAAATGAATTATCGATATAAAAGTTATCAATTGATGTTTTAGAAAGACGTTTTCACCCAGTTGAAAATGTTTTCCTAAGCTGCATTTAAAATTAGTTTGTAATATCTCGTGAGGTAAAAAAGTAATGAATGACTGTGTATGCTTTCGACCAAAGAGATCCAGCGTAAAATATAAAACAGTACAATGTTACTTGCTTCCCGTGCGTATTCCGGTTATCTCAATATATCATCAATATTACGAGCTAGCGGACCAGCCAGACTATGAACGTATTTACTGGTGGAAAACACGAACCTAATAATACAGATAAGACAACATTAAATAACCAGACTACATTAGCTTGAATTCTACGACTTGGTAGATATGATCTTACAAAAGTCGATATTCACTTGCACGGTAAGACATGATGAATATTATTGAAATCAAATCTAAATTTCCTGCCGTAATTAGAATTTTACTTTAAGTAAATGGTACAATTATTAGATCAGTTGATCTGCCTTGAGCTTATCGCATTGAGGACAAAATATGAGTATATATGTAAATCTTGTATCAATTATCTCTATAAAGAATTAGTAACTGAGCCGATTAGGCCAAGGCTTATTGCTTTCTGGATAATCGAGAACCACTTCGTTGTCTGTAGTGGTCATTAGATAAAAAGTAGCACAGAAACACTCCACGATCAAACATACATATAAACTGTGTGATCAGGAAACTGATAAAAATGTCCTCAACGTGTATAATGGAACGTTGCGATGTTAACTTTAAACAGCCACATAAATTCAGAAAGAATTCATGTTGGTCATGATCTTATCTGAGGTTCAAAGATCTAAATCCTCTTGGAACAGTGTCAAAATAAATCAAATCAGTAAATCAATATGCTAATACATTTCAGTTAAAGTAACGGAGTAAACGCATACGTAGCGACCATGGAAAGTCAGAAGAACACAAGGAAAGAGCTGCCTCGAACGGAACTAAAACGTTTAGTGGCACTTAGTAAAAAGAAACCATGCTTTAAACTTTTTTTAAAAAACATAACCATTTTTTAAATCCAAATATCCAAATTTAATCTTAACTATACCCTGAATTGAATTTTAAATGACTACCATTATTTGTTTGTAACTTGCGATGCTATGATATACACTTCTTATCAAGTTTTTGGTTGAGACGAAGCGGTATAAATCATAAAACGGAAACAGCCACGTGAAATATATTTCATTCAGTAAAGATTGTATAATCGATACATTTATGGAAAAAAAAACACAGTATAAAATATTTTTAGGACAATTATGCTTGCAGAATGTTTTAATTCACGGAAACCTAAGTAAAACATCAGACCAACATTGGCAGCAATAAAAAAAATTCACATAAACAACAAAACATCCTAGCAATATATAATCTAGAAATTTGAGGAAATAATATTAATAATTTAACCTTTAAATAAAACCTTATAATTATATTCTGATTTAGTCTTTTAATATCTTCATCTGTCAGACCAGTATTACCTGGAGTACACTATGTCCAACCTATTACATCGTCTTTATGAGAAGACGGCGAACGTATCCAGTATTCAACACTCTTAAGACAAGCGCTCTATTTTCAAATGGAGTGATTTACATCTTAATCATTAAAGTTCCGGTTTGTTTTTAAATGTAATAAAAATGTCGTTTGTTTTCTTTTGCCTAAATATCTTCAGCAATGATCTGATGGAATATTAAAATTGTTCTGGACAAAATTAAATTGTTCCAAATCTCTGCAATTCGTAGCTGGATTACATTTATCTTTATCAGGTAAGGTTTAGCACATTCTGGTAACAACATGCGTATTGCAAAAGTAAATATAAAATTCGCTGGATATGTTTTACTAACATGTGTATTCTTTTATATGTTACATGTCCCACAACTAGCACTTCCCGATTCCATTAGAAGAAGCAGTCATCCAAACTGCCCAGTTCAGCTAGTAGCAGTAATCATACACACTACCCATTTCAACTAGTAGCAGTAGCCATGCACACTGCCCAGTTAAAATACTAACAATAGTCATACACAAATTCCAAGTCAACTAATAGTAGTAGTCATTCACACTGCCCAATTCAACCAGTAGCAGTAGCCATAGACACTGCCCTGTTAAACTAGTAACAGTAGTCATACACACTGCCCAATTCAACTAGTAGCAGTAGTCATACACACTGCCTAATTCAACTAGTAGCAGTAGTCATACACACTGCCCAATTCAACCAGTAGCAGTAGTCATTCACACTGCCTAATTCAACTAGTAGCAGTAGTCATACACACTGCCCTATTCAACTAGTAGCAGTAGTCATTCACACTGCCTAATTCAACTAGTAGCAGTAGTCA